>JAOTOL010001518.1:222500-485000 GCA_034440575.1 Imbricaverruca yamaguchii
GCAGCGGCGCTCACTGGAGGTGCTCCTGGATCCGTTGTGTGCACTTTTACAACCGGTGCGTACAAGTGGAGAATCCGCGCGAGCGCACACAAGGCGTGCGCTCGCGACAATGCGCTCAGTGCCGACTGGGTCCGGAAACTTTCAAATCCGTCCGATGTAATCGCACACTGAGTTGGATTTCCTCGACACATCTGCCAGCTCGCCAATAGTCTCGGCTGCATTCATGACCCCGGCAAATTTCTATGGGAAACATGGACGTCCCCGTGCCCAATATCACCGTAGCATCTTGGAAACTTCTAGCAGGAGTTCAATGAGGTCGTGACGGAAACTTTCGGCCTGATATTGCAGTTGAGTGAGCTCGGATGGCACCTGGACGTGGGCTTCAGAACTATGAGCGAATTACAAACGAGTCGCGAACTGCCTTCATCCTCTGGCAAATTTTTCACATCAAGTTATTGGTGGCGGAGTACTGCGCGTCGACCTTCGCGGTCTGACCTGCCGTTGACCTCTGTCTGACCTGCCGTCGACCTCCTCTGCCTGACCTGCCGTTGACCTCCTCCGTCTGACCTGCCGTTGACCTCTGTCTGACCTGCCGTCGACCTCTGTCTGACCTGCCGTTGACCTCTGTCTGACCTGCCGTCGGTTTATGTCTGACCTGCCGTTGACCTCCTCCGTCTGACCTACCGTCGGCCTCTGTCTGACCTACCGTCGGCCTCTGTCTGACCTACCATTAGCCTCCTCTGTCTGACCTGCCGTTGATCTCCTCTGTCTGACCTGCGTTGACCTCTGTCTGACCTGCCGTTTGTCTCTGTCTGACATGCCATTGACCTCCTCTGTCTGACCTGCCGTTGACCTCTGTCTGACCTGCCGTCGGTTTCTGTCTGACCTGCCGTTGACCTCCTCCGTCTGACCTACCGTCGGCCTCTGTCTGACCTACCATTAGCCTCCTCTGTCTGACCTGCCGTTGATCTCCTCTGTCTGACCTGCGTTGACCTCTGTCTGACCTGCCGTTTGTCTCTGTCTGACATGCCATTGACCTCCTCTGTCTGACCTGCCGTTGACCTCTGTCTGACCTTCCGTTGACCTCTGTCTGACCTGTCATTGACCTCCTCTGTCTGACTTGCCGTTGACCTCCTCTGTCTGACCTGCCGTTGACCTCCTCTGTCTGACCTGCCGTTGACCTCTGTCTGACCTGCCATTTACCTCCTCTGTCTGACCTGTCGTCGGTCTCTGTCTGACCTGCCGTTGACCTCCTCTGTCTGACCTGCCGTTGACCTCTGTCTGGCCTGCCGTTGACCTCCTCTGTCTGACCTGCCGTTGACCTCCTCTGTCTGACCTGCCGTTGACCTCTGTCTGACCTGCCGTCGACCTCTGTCTGACATGCCGCCGTCGTGCTCCAATGGCGTTATCGTTCGTGGTTATGTACGCTTATCTGTTATACCGTGTAGCCATTGCACATACCAGACCTCTTGATTCGAATTTTCCTGAGCCTATTGATCGGCGGCTTGAGCCACATGGCTCTTCGATCATCTCGAAAATAGCGGCCCATCGCGGCGACTTACAGCCCGAGCGCGGCGACACATGTGAAGCGTCGAGCGCCGACCGCGGCCAGGATCGATGCCTGCTGGCCCACGGCGTGGCACATGGTCGCGTCACATGTGGCAGCTGTGACGCCACGTGTCGCCGGCACATGTGACGCCCGGTGTTCAGCGCACGCGGTCGCCGCCGGAATTCTCGCGGCGTCCGATATTGCTGATCGAGTCGGCGGAGAATTGGGGCCGACGCGTCCGCCCACGGACTGGCGGCGGCGAGTGGCGAGACTGCGCTGGGAGGTGTGGTCCGCTCACGGTCCGGGCTCAGAGGGAGCTGTGGTCCGCGGCTCAGAGGGAGCTGTAGCCCGCTCACGGTCCGCGGCTCAGAGGCAGCTGTGGTCCGCTCACGGTCCGCGGCTCAGAGGGAGCTGTGGTCCGCTCACGGTCCGCGGCTCAGAGGGAGCTGTGGTCCGCGGCTCAGAGGGAGCTGTGGTCCGCGGCTCAGAGGGAGCTGTGGTCCGCTCACGGTCCGCGGCTCAGAGGGAGCTGTGGTCCACTCACGGTCCGCAGCTCAGAGAGAGCTGTGGTCCGCTCACGGTCCGCGGCTCAGAGGGAGCCGTGGTCCGCGGCTCAGAGGGAGCTGTGGTCCGCTCACGATCCGCGGCTCAGAGGGAGCTGTGGTCCGCTCACGGTTCGCGGCTCAGAGGGAGCTGTGGTCCGCTCACGGTTCGCGGCTCAGAGGGAGCTGTGGTCCGCTCACGGTTCGCGGCTCAGAGGGAGCTGTGGTCCGCGGCTCAGAGGGAGCTGTGGTCCGCTCACGGTCCGCGGCTCAGAGGGAGCTGTGGTCCGCTCACGGTCCGCGGCTCAGAGGGAGCTGTGGTCCGCTCACGGTCCGCGGCTCAGAGGGGAATAGTGGCGGACAGGATGCTGCGTAAGGAACCGGAACGCCCAGAGTACCAGACAGGATGCTGCATAGGATACTGAACTGGAAGTTACGCAGAGTGACAAATCATCGGATGCTGAATAGGGTACTGCACCGGAAGTTACGCAGAGTAGCAGACCGGATGCTGCATATGGTACTGAACAGAAAGTTACGCAGAAGAAGAAGAACCTTGGGCTCTTTTACGATGCCCTCAACCGCTAGGTCATATAGCGTCGTCATCTTCTCACGCCGATTGGTCGCGTGCGGACTCTGTAAATGTCGCCGGCTGTGGGATTCGAACCTGCAATCTTGCGATCAAGAGTCCGACGCTCTACCAACTGAGCTACCGCGGCCCGTGGACGGACGTTACGCAGAGGATCAGACTACATGCTGCATATGACGCTGAACCAGACGTTGCTCAGAACGCCGGACCGATGTCTGCAAGGAGTACCGGACCGTACTTGAGTGGTTTCGCACCAGGTGGGTCCATTCATGCATGATCCACCGGGAGGCAACCAGCAACAGCAGATGCGGCTGAATGAGCCCCTTGACACGGCTGTGAATTCAGAAGGCTTGATTAGGAGGAAGAAAGATAATCATGCTTAGGAATAAAAATAAATGAAAAAGCAAATGTTTCAAAGCCCTATGATTTTCTCAAACGTCATCGGCTTCGGATACATTAGGACTACAGAAATATTTATTATCACCCGACCTTCACTGCAAGATTGCACAAATTGAACAAGTTAAAATTAGGCAACCTTCAGAAACTTATCCTCGTGCGACCATTGCCCCTCACGTAGATCGTGTGTTTCTCATCGTCATTATAGCCGACATGTCTATATTGATGATAATAACTGAACCAAAACCTCAAAGCTATGTAAATAGTTACCTAGTAGTATGGCTTAGTTCAAGGGAAGGGAGTGTGAGACGTATTTCCATGAAGACTTGGGTTGGGTTAACCCGGAAACGATAATCCGAGAAATGAAATCCGTGCATATTTCCCGCAGCCTCTCCGTTCCAACAGCTGCTGTACACTGCCGGAAGAGTGCGTCCTGTACTGGTACAGAGGTACCCATCCCCGCAGTCTATCCGTTCCAACTGCTGATGTACATATGCTGTACACTGCCGGAACAGGTCGTCCTGTACTGGTACAGAGGTACCCATCCCCGCAGTCTACCCGTTCCGACTGCTGCTGTACACTGCCGGAACAAGTCGTCCTGTACCGGTACAGAGGTACCCATCCCCGCAGGCTCTCAGTCCCGAGTGCACTGCAGCCGGCTCCACTATCGACCAGCTGCGTCGTGGTGAAGTTCGCCTGCTATATTGACCATCCGCAAGCTCCGATAGTCGAGTCGTCTCTCTCGCCGGCGACAGGAGATCAGCACAGCATCAGCATTCGGCCTGACCAGTTGGAAAAGTTCCTAACTAGCTGTCCTACGGGCAGACGGAGAGCGATGGGGGCTTCGTCTGGTGCCGTCCGCTGATAGGTGGTGGACAATACGTTGTCAGTACGTTGTCGGTACGTTGTCGGTACGTTGTCAGTACGTTGTCGGTACGTTGTCGGTACGTTGTCGGTGCGTTGTCGGTACGTTGTCTGTACGTTGTCGGTACGTTGTCAGTACGTTGTCGGTACGTTGTCGGTACGTTGTCGGACGTTGTCGGTACGTTGTCGGTACGTTGTCAGTACGTTGTCGGTACGTTGTCGGTACGTTGTCGGTACGTTGTCGGTACGTTGTCGGTACGCTGTCGGTACGTTGTCGGTACGTTGTCGGTACGTTGTCGGTACGTTGTCGGTACGTTGTCGGTACGTTGTCGGTACGTTGTCGGTACGTTGTCGGTACGTTGTCAGTACGTTGTCAGTGCGTTGTCGGTACGTTGTCAGTACATTTTCAGTACATTTTCAGTACGTTGTCAGTACGTTGTCACTGCGCGACAGACAATCCAGTCCTAAAGAGCTCGTGCGTGCTGAATGTTGCTTGATATAAATGTAGAGCACCCAGAAGCTTGGTTTTCAACCGTCTTGGCGAGGGGAAGTAAAAAAATCAATTTGCGGCGAATTTGGGAAAAAATATCCCAGGATTTAAACAGCTAGCATTCGTGGGGCCAACTTAAGACAATACTTGTCACATAAAATGCTTCTATATTTAGAAAAATGCCATGGCAACCGTGGCCTCTTCCAAATCCGCCAGTGAGTCCGGCTTTCTTGTAGTCAGGTGTTCTATTTGCACTATCCACAGGATAAAGAAGTGTTCGATGCATTTCAGACTTGCTGCGGCGATTTCTTTTCACATTGCCCAGTGCATCCCAACTAACCACGTGCAGCGTGTGGCTCGTCCATGGCCCACGCGCTGTTGTTGCATCACAGACTCGCCACGCCAGCTACACCCCGACCCGTCCTGACACACCCCGACACGGCCTGACACACCCCTACCCGTCCTGACACACCCCGACCCGGCCTGACACACGACCCGTCCTGACACAGCCCGACCCGTCCTGACACACCCCGACCCGTCCTGACACAGCCCGACCCGTCCTGATACAGCCCGACCAGTCCTGACACACGACCCGGCTTGACACACGACCCGTCCTGACACAGCCCGACCAGTCCTGACACACCCCGACCAGTCCTGACACATCCGACCCGTCCTGACACACTCCGACCCGTCCTGACACAGCCCGACCCGTCCTGACACAGTCCGACCCGTCCTGACACAGTCCGACCCGTCCTGACACACCCCGACCCGTCCTGACACAGTCCGACCCGTCCTGACACAGTCCGACCCGTCCTGACACAGTCCGACCCGTCCTGACACACCCCGACCCGTCCTGACACACCCCGACCCGTCCTGACACAGTCCGACCCGTCCTGACACTGCCCGAGCCGTCCTGACACCCCGACCCGTCCTGACACATCCGACCCGTCCTGACACACCCCTACCCGTCCTGACACACCCCGACCCGTCCTGACACCCCGACCCGTCCTGACACACCCCGACCCGTCCTGACACACCCCTACCCGTCCTGACACACCCCGACCCGGCCTGACACACCCCTACCCGGCCTGACACACCCGACCCGTCCTGACACACCCCGACCCGTCCTGACACAGTCCGACCCGTCCTGACACTGCCCGAGCCGTCCTGACACCCCGACCCGTCCTGATACATCCGACCCGTCCTGACACACCCCTACCCGTCCTGACACACCCCGACCCGGCCTGACACACCCCGACCAGTCCTGACACAGTCCGACCCGTCCTGACACACCCCGACCCGGCCTGACACACCCCGACCCGTCCTGACACACGATCCGTCCTGACACAGCCCGACCCGTCCTGACACACCCCGACCCGTCCTGACACACCCCGACCCGTCCTGACACACCCCGACCCGGCCTGACACACCCGACCCGTCCTGACACACCGACCCGGCCTGACACACCCCGACCCGTCCTGACACACGACCCGTCCTGACACAGCCCGACCCGTCCTGACACACCCTGACCCGGCCTGACACAGCCCGACCCGTCCTGACACACCCCGACCCGTCCTGACACACCCCGACCCGTCCTGACACACCCCGACCCGTCCTGACACACGACCCGTCCTGACACAGCCCGACCCGTCCTGACACACCCTGACCCGGCCTGACACAGCCCGACCCGTCCTGACACACCCCGACCCGTCCTGACACACCCCGACCCGTCCTGACACACCCCGACCCGGCCTGACACAGCCCGACCCGTCCTGACACACCCCGACCCGTCCTGACACACCCCGATCCGTCCTGACACACTCCGACCCGTCCTGACACACCCCGACCCGTCCTGACACAGTCCGACCCGTCCTGACACTGCCCGAGCCGTCCTGACACCCCGACCCGTCCTCACACCGACCCGTCCTGACACACCCCACCCGTCCTGACACACCCGACCGCCCACACAGTCCGACCCGTCCTGACACACCCCGACCCGTCCTGACACACCCCGACCCGTCCTGACACACGATCCGTCCTGACACAGCCCGACCCGTCCTGACACACCCGACCCGTCCTGACACACCCCGACCCGTCCTGACACACCCCGACCCCCTGACACACCCCGACCCGTCCTGACACCCGACCCGTCCTGACACACCCGACCCGTCCTGACACACCCCGACCCGTCCTGACACCGACCCGTCCTGACACAGCCCGACCCGTCCTGACACACGCCTGAGACCGCCTGACACAGCCCGACCCGTCCTGACACACCCCGACCCGTCCTGACACACCCCGACCCGTCCTGACACACCCCGACCCGTCCTGACACACGACGTCCTGACACAGCCCGACCCGTCCTGACACACTGACCGGCCTGACACAGCCCGACCCGTCCTGACACACCCCGACCCGTCCTGACACACCCCGACCCGTCCTGACACACCCGACCCGGCCTGACACACCCGACCCGTCCTGACACACCCCGACCCGTCCTGACACACCCCGATCCGTCCTGACACCCCGACCCGTCCTACACAGTCCGACCCGTCCTGACACACCCCGACCCGTCCTGACACACCCCGACCCGTCCTGACACAGCCCGACCCGTCCTGACACAGCCCGACCCGTCCTGACACACCCCGACCCGTCCTGACACACCCCGACCCGTCCTGACACACCCCGACCCGTCCTGACACACCCCGACCCGTCCTGACACACCCCGACCCGTCCTGACACAGTCCGACCCGTCCTGACACTGCCCGAGCCGTCCTGACACCCCGACCCGTCCTGACACATCCGACCCGTCCTGACACACCCCTACCCGTCCTGACACACCCCGACCCGGCCTGACACACCACCGCCTGACACACCCGACCCGTCCTGACACACCCGACCCGTCCTGACACACGACCCGTCCTGACACAGCCCGACCCGTCCTGACACACCCGACCCGTCCTGACACACCCGACCCGTCCTGACACAGCCCGACCGTCCTGACACAGCCCGACCCGTCCTGACAACCGACCCGTCCTGAACACCCCGACCCGTCCTGACACAGCCCGACCCGTCCTGACACAGCCCGACCCGTCCTGACACACCCCGACCCGTCCTGACACACCCCGACCCGTCCTGACACACCCCGACCCGTCCTGACACACCCCGACCCGTCCTGACACAGCCCGACCCGTCCTACACAGTCCGACCCGTCCTGACACAGCCCGACCCGTCCTACACAGTCCGACCCGTCCTGACACACCCCGACCCGTCCTGACACACCCCGACCAGTCCTGACACAGCCCGACCCGTCCTACACAGTCCGACCCGTCCTACACAGTCCGACCCGTCCTGACACACCCCGACCCGCCCTGACACAGTCCGATCTGTCCTGACACTGCCCGAGCCGTCCTGACACCCCGACCCGTCCTGACACACCCCGACCCGTCCTGACACAGCCCGACCCGTCCTGACACACCCCGACCCGTCCTGACACTGCCCGAGCCGTCCTGACACCCCGACCCGTCCTACACAGTCCGACCCGTCCTGACACACCCCGACCAGTCCTGACACACCCCGACCCGTCCTGACACTGCCCGAGCCGTCCTGACACAGCCCGGCCCGTCCTGACACACCCGGACCCGTCCTGACACACCCCGACCCGTCCTGACACAGCCCGACCCGTCCTACACAGTCCGACCCGTCCTGACACAGCCCGAGCCGTCCTGACACACGACGGTCGGACGCCGGGCGCGGCCGGTCGTAAACTGGGCGCTAGTGTCGTCGTGCCGCATTCTGGGCAGCGGTTCCGTTGCTGCCTTGTCAGCGGCGCCCTATTGTACATGCTGCCACGGAGAATGCCTATTTATTTATTTATTTATTTCACAATACATGCCCTCCACGAGCAGTGGCTATTATGGACATGCTAGCTGTATGACTATCGACATAGCGTACTGCATAATCACCTGGTCGATCAGACCGACTATGAACTAGCGCTCACAACATCGTGCCGCAATTAGCTCCAGCTCAACAGTTATTCATAACACAACAATTGTTCCCTAACAACAGCTGTCCCATGCAGCAATTAATTATCCGCAGTCACGGTCGCGCACAGCACCAAGCAGTCAAACACCAATCATCCACACCGCCATCAATCGTTTACAAGAACCTTTTGTACATGACCAGCTCAAGTTACTTGCAACAATTCACATAAACAATTGTCAACAAACGCAGCCGGTCACGACTCGGGTGCAAGTTGTCCGCAACAGCTAATCGATCACATGAGTGTCGTGATTCACAGCCAGTGGAGTCCCGACATGAACGCCCTTCTCGTCGGCTGACAGCTGTAGGACCAACGCAGTCGACGCAACGATTCCCAGCCAGGCTGGGTGGCGACACGAAGCCCTTCTCGTCGGCTGGCAACCTAAGCAGTTGTAACTCGCTCTAAAGAAAATCAGTCCTGATGTTGAATCCAGCTGTCACCATTGGTTGTGCTTGACCTTTTCTGGATCCGCCACTGTGACGTGTCACGTGACCCGTGCTGTTGGAGGCGGGAGCGGCGACCGGCGGTCAGCTGGGTGTCAGCCAGGTGACCGCCCGTCAGCTGGGTGTCAGCCAAGTGACCGGCGGTCACACGGAAGGGTGCGGACTTTGCTGTGATCCTGACAGTCTGCCGATCAGGAGGAGCGACGATACCGGCTGTCGAGGGGAGAATGAGCGCCGTAGCACGCCATCAGGTCATGCGGGGCTGCTGCTCTGCCAACCTGAGAACACTTTAACTTACTTATTTCTTTCACTATCTTCTCTGTTCTATGCAAAGCCCCATGGCTTTGCACAGAACGATATGGTTTCAAAGCGTCTCCCGTTCAATCAACGTCAAGCCAGCTCTTGCATGGCAGCCTGTGATTTGGCGCTTGTTTAGTTGGCGTTAAAGCCATGCGTGTGGGATGTGATTGCGCCTTTTGCAGCCCCGTCCTACCAAATTCGACAGATGTCGATGTGATCTGTGTTGCGTGGCGGGTAGGTAGGCGTGGTGCAGTATGCGTGGCGGGTAGGTAGGCGTGGTGCAGTATGCGTGGCGGGTAGGTAGGCGTGGTGCAGTATGCGTGGATTGGGCTCCAGTCAGACACACTTAGGAAGCGTCCAAACGCTCATGGCCGGAACGCGTTTGCAGTGTGATGGATTGCCTGGTTAATGACAGCGCCAGTATCGCCGGGTAATATCAGGTGGGCTGGTTTCTGTCTACTCTGGTCTTCACTTTGGCTATTCTTTGAACAAAGCTTGCCCCCTAACGGCAGAATGGGATCGCAAAATGTAAAGTGGCTACAGGACTGCACAGCAAATGAAATGCGTTTCTTTTTCCTTCGAAGGCACTGGCATAGTCATGTACCGCGCCACGAATCGCGAATCAATAATGGTCCATTGACGGAACTTCCATAGCTATCTAAGTAAATAGACACACAGGACCTCGACGATACAGACGAGGGCTCACATCACACAGACACTCCCAGGATTGTTTAGCAGGCTGGCGCGTGATCCAGTGATTTGATTGCTTATAGGCTTGTCCTGTTCTGTATGCTGTTTATTGGCAGGGCCCTGGGTTAAAGGCCTTGGCTAGGAAAATAAAAGCCTTCGGCGAAAGGCTGTCGTCTTCGGTCGTTGCGGTTTTATTTTGTCGTCACTTTGTGCAGCTAGTTTGAGCAGAGGAAAAATCTGGCAACCGCCACATGAAATAAAATAATTTTGCAACAGTTGTTCAAAGTTAAATTCGCAAAATTCACGCTGCCCATGCCACGCTTGTAGAGCTGTGCGTTTCCCTGCACCGGGTCCTTCTGTATTGGCTGTACCGTCTGTATTGTACCGGGGCCGTCTGTATTGTACCGGGGCCGTCTGTATTGTACCGGGGCCGTCTGTATTGTACCGGGGACGTCTGTATTGTACCGGGGCCGTCTGTATTGTACCGGGGACGTCTACATTGTACCGGGGCCGTCTTTATTGTACCGGGGCTGTCTGTATTGTACCGGGGCCGTCTGTATTGTACCGGGACCGTCTGTATTGTACCGGGGCCGTCTGTATTGTCGGGGCCGTCTGTATTGTACCGGGGCCGTCTGTATTGTACCGGGGCCGTCTGTATTGTACCGGGGCCGTCTGTATTGTACCGGGGCCGTCTGTATTGTCGGGGCCGTCTGTATTGTCGGGGCCGTCTGTATTGTACTGGGGCCGTCTGTATTGTACCGGGGCCGTCTGTATTGTACCGGAACCGTCTGTATTGTACCGGGGCCGTCTGTATTGTACCGGGGCCGTCTGTATTGTCGGGGCCGTCTGTATTGTCGGGGCCGTCTGTATTGTACTGGGGCCGTCTGTATTGTCGGGTCCGTCTGTATTGTACTGGGGCCGTCTGTATTGTACTGGGGCCGTCTGTATTGTACCGGAACCGTCTGTATTGTACCGGGGCCGTCTGTATTGTACCGGGGCCGTCTGTATTGTACCGGAACCGTCTGTATTGTACCGGGGCCGTCTGTATTGTACCGGGGCCGTCTGTATTGTCGGGTCCGTCTGTATTGTACTGGGGCCGTCTGTATTGTACTGGGGCCGTCTGTATTGTACTGGGGCCGTTTGCTCCGCCGAGTGCCTTTTCATCGCCGCCCTGGTGGGCATTGTGGCCGTGCCACGCAGCAGTTGCCAGTCACTGTCAAGGTTGGGCGGGGCCGAGTCACCGGCGCCGCGCCACCCGCCTCACACGTGAGTCGCGCACAAATAGCCGATCACGTGATTCTCCATACGTCCCGCGGGAGCGTAAACAGCCCCCCGCCCCGCCGCCGCCCGTGCCAGTGGCTGTGCTGCGGAGTTGGCAGCGCGGTCACACACCATCCACTGTCACCCCCGACATAAGCGCGCCGACCGCCCAGTCTGGCAGCCGCTGCACTGAATGCCGGTCGCTCATATTTCGATGGCTACAAGCCGCCGGGAGCACTTTCGAGGAGCGG
This sequence comes from Imbricaverruca yamaguchii, assembly GCA_034440575.1. NCBI lineage: Eukaryota > Metazoa > Arthropoda > Thecostraca > Neoverrucidae > Imbricaverruca > Imbricaverruca yamaguchii. The sequence continues at coordinate 233,914 of JAOTOL010001518.1, forward strand.
CCGGGCCGTGAACCAGCTGACTGTCCACGTTATCACTGCTGCCAGATCGAGCACGTCCAGCCCCTCTAAATCCAATCCAATCAAATCCAATTCAAGCTAATCGGAGACGCGTAGTGTAGGGGTAGGTTGCTCATCTCGCAATGGAAAGATCGTGGGTTCGTGTCTCGCCCGTCGCTACTCTTCGCCCGCGACCAAAGATTGCCGACGCTACATGACTCAATGGTCAACGTGTCGTAAATACCAATAACCAATAACCAACCAATCTAATCTAAATTCAAATCTCTAGGAATATGTAGGCTAGGGGAGGACGAAGGCAATGGGTGCATATTTTCCTGCAGGTAGTTGGTTCGATGGCAGAAAACACTCGCTTTTTTCAAAGACGGTGTCTGTTTTGGAAGGGATGAATAAGGGGCGAGGGAAAAGCTGCACGCCACCTCTTATATTCACTTCGTCTGCTGTAGCTTTGGCATGATTCCTTAATGGGATTATTATTCCCGTTTCTCCTCCCCACTCTTTTTTATATTGCCTTGTAGATCGCTCCTTCCGTTAAAACATGAGTCATGAAAAGATGTATTGAAATGCATTTATGCATTTCAATACATCTTACATCAATACATCTTTCAATACATCAAATGCCATGATATGTGTTATAACACATATCATAGCCATGATGCCCTGACCTCGGGGTGGCGCGTACTGCAGACCATATGGCCGTTAACCTTCATAGTGCCTCGTACTGCAGACCATCTGGCCGTTAACCTTCCTCGGGGTGGCGCGTACTGCAGACCATCTGGCCGTTAACCTTCACAGGGGCGCGTACTACAGACCATCTGGTCGTTAACCTTCACAGGGGCGCGTACTGCAGACCATCTGGCCGTTAACCTTCATAGTGGCGCGTACTACAGACCATCTGGCCGTTAACCTTCACAGTGGCGCGTACTGCAGCCCATCTGGCCGTTAACCTTCCTCGGAGTGGCGCGTACTGCAGACCATCTGTCCGTTAACCTTCACAGTGGCGCGTACTGCAGACCATCTGGTCGTTAACCTTCACAGGGGCGCGTACTGCAGACCATCTGGCCGTTAACCTTCCTCGGAGTGGCGCGTACTACAGACCATCTGGCCATTAACCTACATAGTGGCGCGTACTGCAGACCATCTAGCCGTTAACCTTCCTCGGGGTGGCGCGTACTGCAGACCATCTGGTCGTTAACCTTCATAGACAACTGAGCTCCTGCACATGGTCGCCATCTTCTCGGGGAGGGTGTACGTGACACAATGCTCACCAATATTCCGAAGGCTACCCGTCATTCGCTGGGTAGCCTCTGTCATGCCTACTGACATGCTTATAGTGTCGATAAATTCATATTACCCACTTTTCAACAGAATCTCCAGAATGCTTTCCAGTGGCCGATCCATCCGGCTAATGTGGGAAGGGCAGGGGCAGGCTCGGGAGTTAATTTGAAAAGTGAACTACAGCAGGCTCGTACAATATAATTAGGCTTTGAAAGTGATGAAAAACTACAGAAATGTTAACGTCAAATGCTATTGGGGAAGTCCTATGGGCGATGGAAATCCGCCAGGGAGTAAAAAGGTGATACTTTTTCAGCCTTCACCAAAATCTACCGATGTGCCTTCCATTCTAGCTTTTCTCCTCCTGCTCTAGAAACACGAGTCCCATAAAATAACAACAGATGTGAGCATAACCACATCCAGGAATGTCGCACAGAATGCCCATGCGATACTGCATTTTGTATTTTATGGCGAATAAAGTCATAATTTTAGGCGTAATTTAAGCATTTTAGATTTCCAACTGGATTCACATTGGATAAAGTTCGGTTGTTGAGATGAGGTTTGCACGTTCCTCTATGTTCCCTGAAATGGCCTTGCCAACCATCTAGATTTAGAGGAAGGCCTCTAGATGTGGCGATGGTGCGCATTATTTGACCTGTTTCAGGATATTTTCGTCACGTGACGGCCGAGTGCCAGCGGCCAAGGTCGCCGCACATTTCTGACCGGTGTGTCATCACGACCTTTGGAGCTGGAGCAGTGCCACCCTGCTCTCTCTCACCCTCTCCCTCTCTCTCACCCTCTCCCTCTCCCCACCCTCTCTCTCTCTCTCGACTTCCTCTTCCTCTCCCTCTCCCTCTCCCTCTCCCTCTCCCTCTCCCTCTCCCTCTCCCTCTCCCTCTCCCTCTCCCTCTCCCTCTCCCTCTCCCTCTTTACCTTTCCCTCACTCCCTCACTCCCTCACTCCCTCTCTCACTAACTCACTCACTCACTCACTCACACTCTCGCTCTCGTTCTCGTTTTGCGGCACAGCCTACACGCACTTCATGTCGTTGGCGGCCACATTCTCAGCATCGTTGCCCAGACTGACGAAACCTCGCCTCCTCCAAACATAACCTTTCCTCAGCTGGAACACCTGGCGAATGCCCCGTGCGCCGTTGGCGTGGCTTGTTGGCAGGCACGCAGCCAGCCAGCTCCAAAGGCAGGGGCCAAAGCCGAAGCCAGCGGGTCGGGCAAAATGTCACTCTAGATATGACTCCAAAGACAGGGGTCAAAGCCAAAGCCAGTGGATCGGGCAACATATCTCTCTATGTATGACTCCGAAGGCAGTGGTGGCAAAGTCAAAGCCAGTGGATTAGGCAAAATATCGCTCTAGGTATGACTCGAATGGAAAAATAAAGAATTTGTGGCTTCAAATGAGGATCAGTCGTCCCATTTTCCCATCAATTGACAGCGCCACTGCTTGATAGGAATGTGCACGCGAGTTGTACCGTGCGCAGGCGGCGCACAAGAGTTGTACCGTGTGCAGACGACGCACAAGAGTTGCACAACAAATCGACAGAACGCTGCGCAATGATTGGTCAATGACCCGGTCATTTACCCGTCTGTTTTGAGCCTCCGTCCGACAGCAGCGGTCCGATATGTGTTTAGTTGTGTCACGTGGCTGACCGTGTAGGAGTGGCCAGGGCTGAACAGCACCGGCTGCTATCTGGAAACCAAACAAGTATCGAAGAGCTCAAACATCTTACAGAAATTGATGCAGGATAGTAATAGTCTTGGTATGTGATCTGCCAACTGCAATAGCAGTACTAGAAACTACTGCATTTGTCCTGTACTGCAAAAGGCAACCACTGTAACCATGCGCTTTGTAATGCGACATATTCTGCCCATGTGTTATTGATAGCGGTAAAGCAGAAGCTTTGGACTGACACAAGTCGATCCTTCCAACGTGCTGGCCCCGTTGGGAAATCAATGGGAACCGGTCGTCCTTTGGCGTATACAAAGTGACATCGCTGTCTATGCCGTTGCATGTTAATTGATGAGCCTACCACCACCACCACCACATCCACCACCACCACCACCACCACCACCACCACAAAACGGTACTTCGCCGTCTCTGTCCCGGTGGTGGATCCAAAGGGGCCGAGGTGGCCATTTTGGATGGCCACCGACGGCCAAAAGCATGTCACTTGGCGGCCTAGACGGAAGGAGAATACTACCTGATTGATACGAGCACATATATTTTTTTACGAGATGTCTTGTACATCGGACAGATGCTGTAGATACCTTTAGGGAAAATTTGACGGTTTCTCGAAAGTTGGCATCCCCCGCCGACGGTCTGGATCCGCCCTTGTCCTTGTTCAGCCTGTGGACAAGAATGTCTACAAGCACGAAATGTCATCGGGACTAAGTAGGGTCACTGGCCAGACCTCTAGTTAGATAGTGGGGCAGGGCCATGACTTGCTATTACAAAACTCCGTTCGACAAAGCTGTACGTTGCCCCCCCCCCCCTTCAAAGTCAGAACTATCGGTCATTTTGACACAATGTCTGCCCCGCATCACTTGGGCGTACTGCTGCACTCCTGGCTTTGGTGCCCCCTACGCAGTTAAAAATAATTGACCATGTGGCCTGGAAATTCACAGTTAATTGAATTGTGCTATTTCATCGTTGCCTTATGTTTTTACCATTTTGCCACATGTGTGGGCAGTCATTATACACACAACTGCTAAATAACGTAAAATGCATGTGACTGAAGTGAAAGGCATTCCAATTTTTTAATCCTAAAGTGACGATCCTTTATTTTCTTCCAATCTTTCACTATTCCGAAGTAACTTCTTTCTTCATCCTCACAGTTAATGGTGAAATAATTTTAGGACACTGACCCTACGGTCCTGACTATGTTGAGCGTCTCGCAGTAAGTTATGCTGCCGAGAGTCGCACGGGGCGGCGAGTCCACCACTATGTTGAGCGTCTCGCAGTAAGTTATGCTGCCGAGAGTCGCACGGGGCGGCGAGTCCACCACTATGTTGAGCGTCTCGCAGTAAGTTGTGCTGCCGAGAGGCGCACGGGGCGGCGAGTCCACCACTATGTTGAGCGTCTCGCAGTAAGTTATGCTGCCGAGAGGCGCACGGGGCGGCGAGTCCACCACTATGTTGAGCGTCTCGCAGTAAGTTATGCTGCCGAGAGGCGCACGGGGCGGCGAGTCCACCACTATGTTGAGCGTCTCGCAGTAAGTTGTGCTGCCGAGAAGCGCACGGGGCGGCGAGTCCACCACTATGTTGAGCGTCTCGCAGTAAGTTATGCTGCCGAGAGGCGCACGGGGCGGCGAGTCCACCACTATGTTGAGCGTCTCGCAGTAAGTTATGCTGCCGAGAGGCGCACGGGGCGGCGAGTCCACCACTATGTTGAGCGTCTCGCAGTAAGTTATGCTGCCGAGAAGCGCACGGGGCGGCGAGTCCACCACTATGTTGAGCGTCTCGCAGTAAGTTATGCTGCCGAGAGTCGCACGGGGCGGCGAGTCCACCACTATGTTGAGCGTCTCGCAGTAAGCTGTGCTGCCGAGAGTCGCACGGGGCAGCGAGTCCACCACTGTGTTGAGCGTCTCGCAGTAAGTTGTGCTGCCGAGAGTCGCACGGGGCGGCGAGTCCACCACTATGTTGAGCGTCTCGCAGTAAGTTGTGCTGCCGAGAGGCGCACGGGGCGGCGAGTCCACCACTATGTTGAGCGTCTCGCAGTAAGTTGTGCTGCCGAGAAGCGCACGGGGCGGCGAGTCCACCACTATGTTGAGCGTCTCGCAGTAAGTTATGCTGCCGAGAGGCGCACGGGGCGGCGAGTCCACCACTATGTTGAGCGTCTCGCAGTAAGTTGTGCTGCCGAGAGGCGCACGGGGCGGCGAGTCCACCACTATGTTGAGCGTCTCGCAGTAAGTTATGCTGCCGAGAGGCGCACGGGGCGGCGAGTCCACCACTATGTTGAGCGTCTCGCAGTAAGTTGTGCTGCCGAGAGGCGCACGGGGCGGCGAGTCCACCACTATGTTGAGCGTCTCGCAGTAAGTTATGCTGCCGAGGAGGCGCACGGGGCGGCGAGTCCACCACTATGTTGAGCGTCTCGCAGTAAGTTATGCTGCCGAGAGGCGCACGGGGCGGCGAGTCCACCACTATGTTGAGCGTCTCGCAGTAAGTTATGCTGCCGAGAGGCGCACGGGGCGGCGAGTCCACCACTATGTTGAGCGTCTCGCAGTAAGTTATGCTGCCGAGAGGCGCACGGGGCGGGAGTCCACCACTATGTTGAGCGTCTCGCAGTAAGTTATGCTGCCGAGAGGCGCACGGGGCGGCGAGTCCACCACTATGTTGAGCGTCTCGCAGTAAGTTATGCTGCCGAGAGGCGCACGGGGCGGCGAGTCCACCACTATGTTGAGCGTCTCGCAGTAAGTTATGCTGCCGAGAGGCGCACGGGGCGGCGAGTCCACCACTATGTTGAGCGTCTCGCAGTAAGTTGTGCTGCCGAGAAGCGCACGGGGCGGCGAGTCCACCACTATGTTGAGCGTCTCGCAGTAAGTTATGCTGCCAAGAGGCGCACGGGGCGGCGAGTCCACCACTATGTTGAGCGTCTCGCAGTAAGCTGTGCTGCCGAGAGGCGCACGGGGCGGCGAGTCCACCTCTATGTTGAGCGTCTCGCAGTAAGTTATGCTGCCGAGAGGCGCACGGGGCGGCGAGTCCACCACTATGTTGAGCGTCTCGCAGTAAGTTACGCTGCCGAGAGGCGCACGGGGCGGCGAGTCCACCACTATGTTGAGCGTCTCGCAGTAAGTTATGCTGCCGAGAGGCGCACGGGGCGGCGAGTCCACCACTATGTTGAGCGTCTCGCATAAAGACATAAAGACATAAAAGATCAGTGCAACTCTGAGCCACAAGGGCCCTTCTTGGTTGCACTCTGTACACTGAACCAGTTGCCCACCAAATCTGCCAATCAGCCCTCCCTGTAATACTGAAAAGCAAGCCCTCTATTCTTATAATGATTGTCTATGCTGTTTTTAAAGATGTTCAATGTTCTGCTACTGACGATGTTTTCTGGCAGCTGGTTCCAGTGTTCCACTACCCTGTTGGTGAAGAAAGTTTGCCTTAACCTTGTTCTGCTGTGGTTAATTTTAATTTTGAATTTATGACCTCTAATTGCATCATTTCTGTTAAATTCAAACATTTCCCCAAGGTATCCCCTCTCCAGACCATTGACAAATTTAAAGACCTCGATGAGATCTCCTCTCAGCCTTCTATATCTAAGTGAAAACATATTCAATTTCTTCAATCTTTCCTCATATGCCAGGTTGCTTATGCCATTAACCATTTTTGTAGCCCTCTTTTGTACTCTCTCTAAAAGCCAACAATCTTTTCATAGCTAGGAGACCAAGCTTGGATGCAGTATTCCAAATGTGGCCTGACGTATGCACAGTAAAGCTTCCTGATCACTTCCTCACTTCTGTATGATACATTCCTATTTATTGCCCCGAGCATTCTCAGTGCCTTCTTCCTGGCTTCCTTGGTCTGTTCTGATGCCCCCAATTTTGTGTTTAGAATAACACCTAAATCCTTCTCCTGTTGAGTCACTGATAGCACTTGGCCACCCATCAAGTATGGAGCCTTCATATGCTGCTTACCTACATGCATGATTTTGCACTTATCAAAGTTAAATTTCATTTGCCATTCTTCGGACCACTTCACAAGTTCGTCTAAGTCTTTTTGCAGCGAGATATGCTCATCCTGGCCTGTTATTGCCCTAAAGACCTTCAAATCATCTGCAAATTTCAAAACTTTACTGCTTAGGCCACTTTCAATGTTATTTACAAATATAATGAACAGTAATGGCCCTAGTACTGACCCCTGGGGGACTCCACTAAGAACATTTTGCCATGATGACTTTGTACCATTTAGCATCACTCTTTGCTGTCTATCTGAAAGCCACAACTCTATCCATTTTAAGATGCTACCTGCAATACCATGGGACTGAAGCTGTATCATTAACCGTTTATGGGGTACCTTGTCAAAGGCCTTACTAAAGTCAAGATATGCTACATCAACCTGATTTCCCTGATCAAATTGTTCTGTGGCGAAGTTCAAAAAGTCCAAGAGGTTTGTGAGACACGATCGTCCTTTTCTAAATCCATGTTGAGTATCTTGAATCAATCTGCTACCTTCCAGATAACTAACTATTCTATCCTTGATAATTGATTCGAGTACCTTGCAGACTAGGGATGTGAGACTTATTGGCCTATAGTTTTCAACTTTCCCTCTTTCTCCTTTCTTGAAAATAGGAACTACATTTGCCCTTTTCCAATCGGTTGGAATTTCATTATGTGAAACTGATCTACAAAATATTATACTAAGTGGAAATGCCAGTTCCTTTTCAGTTTCCCGCAACACCCTAGCATAAATATCATCAGGTCCTGCTGCCTTATTTGGCTTTATTTTCCTGATATGATTGTAAACAACATCACTACCAATGAAATCAACATCATTTGTCAGATCCCATGTATCTGAACTATGGTGTACGGTCGGCAGATTGGTCATATCTTCCAATGTAAACACTGATTTGAAGTGCTTGCTCAGCTCCTCAACCATCTCACTATCCTCACCCAATGTAGTCCCGTTTACTTCCAGTGGACCAATTGTGTTAGAAACTTTACTCAGCTTGTAGAAACTAAAGAACTTTTTACTGTCCCCATTACAGTTTCTAGCTAAATCCAGTTCCTTTGCTCGCTTTGCTGCTCTGGTTTTTTGCTTCACAGTGTCTCTAGCTTTTCGATACGCCTTTAGATTAATGACATTTGAGGCTTCTTTAAAAACTCTAAATGCAGTTTTCTTAGCCCTAATTGCTTTTATCACGTCTGGTGTAAGCCATGCTGGCTTTCCTACCCTTCTTTTGCGTCTTTGCTTTTGGGGGACATGTCTAATCTGAGTTTCCTTTAAGTAAGATTTGAACTTTTCCCACATTTCACAGGCATTTAAATTGGAGAATTCTTCTTCCCATCTGATGGCACTTAAAGCCGCTCTCATGCCGTTAAAGTCTGCTTTGTTGAAATTTGGAACCTTTACCAAATTATCCTTGATAGTTTCCCCTACATGTGCCTTGAATCTAACTATGTTATGGTCACTTTTTCCCAGAGTTTCGCCTACAGTCAAGTCTTGAACCAAGTCACTTAAATCCGAGAATACAAGGTCCAAGAATGAACCATGCCTGGTAGGTTCCGATACAAACTGGTGTAAGAACAGGTCCTCTTCAAGGCATTTCCTGAACATTTTGCATGATGGGGAGCCAATACCAGCATTTTCATAACCTTTTAGATTAAAGTCACCGAGAATAAGGCACTTCCTCTTAAAGTTTCTACTGATTTCCTCACAAATCACCTTGTCAAGCTCCAGTTGCTGAGAATGTGGCAAGGTTCCTGATCGGTAGAAAGCTCCTATCCTAAGAGTATTGCTGTTGCCTTTTCCCACAGTGACATCAAGCCAAATGGACTCCACAGACACATTTTTATCGCAGTAAGTTATGCTGCCGAGAGGCGCACGGGGCGGCGAGTCCACCACTATGTTGAGCTCTCGGAAAAATTATTTCTCCGAAGGGGGGAAGGGGGGGGGGGGGGGGGGGGGGGCGAGTCCACCACTATGTTGAGCGTCTCGCAGTAAGTTACGCTGCCGAGAGGCGCACGGGGCGGCGAGTCCACCGTGCTGACTTCACTCACTGTGCACGAATTTCATCTGGACGTTCGCGTCTGCAATAAGATGGAGAACTTGATCTCCACAGCGTCTGAGCCGGACTGTCTAAGTCTGAGATGTCTGAGTCTGAGATAACTGCGGCGGGATCCCGCCCCCAGTCTATTGTGGGAACAGCCGGCTAAGTGTTAGTGATGCAATGCGACCATGAGATGTCTATTCAAAAAAGAAACTGTAGGAAGACAAACATCAATTCGGTAGAAAGAAACGAAAAGAATTGATTTAAGCATGTCTAATTAAAAAGGGTTGTTGATACATCACATTATTCGAGGTCATTATGGAGACCATAAGAAGATCCTACACTTGGTAAGGAAGTAAGGCCAGGCACTCTAGTGGTTGCCTAATTTTGGATTGTTTCTTGCCCATGTGAGCTAATTCGGATGTGCACAACTTGGTTTGTTATTGATTTTACAACACAGCGACCATTGAATCATGTAGCGTCACAAATCTTTCACGCCGATTGGTCGCGGGCGAAGAGTAGCGACAGGTGAGACTCGAGCCCACAACCTTTCGACTGTGAGACGAGCAACTTACCCCTAGACTCGTCCCCGGATGTGCACAACTTAAAACGTCACGACGCCCCACACGCAATGCGTGTGTGTGAGAGAGAGAGAGGGGAGAGAGAGATAGAGGGGAGAGACAGAGAGAGGAGGGAGAGAAATAGAGGGGAGAGACAGAGAGAGGAGAGAGGGGGAAGGAGAGAGAGATGGGGAGAGAGAGAGAGCTCCGGCAGTTTCGCTGCTGCCTAGATTCGTGCGGCGCACTGGGAAGAACTGTTCCCTCGGTGATGAATCGCTGCTGCTAAATGCAATAGCGATGGATAGTATTATGAGCAGTGCATTCTTGTTGTTTTAATTGAGCGAGTCATATTTTAGAATCTTCATGGGAAGGACTTATTCTGCATTTTTGTATTGATATTTGGTCGTTAAGGCCAGGGCATGCAGTGCCTAAAGTGCTTTAATTGGCTCGTTGCCATTGTATTACACTGGAAATTTTGAAGAATTAAGCTTGAGCTAATCGACTGAGCTTGATAAACTTAGCTTAGCAAACGATTGAGAATCGATCGCTATGATGCGTGTAATACGAGTCCATGAAGGATATACACAGAAGCAGAATTTGTGACCTGCGGTGCACAATTGTTTCCGCCTGTGTTTCGACACTGAGGTGTTGCGAGTTTTTCACACATCGACCCGGTGCCGGCAGGTTGCGAACTCCCGCGGGACGCCGAGCCGACCCAGCCATGCAGCTGGAGATCCAGGTGGCGCTCAACTTCTTCATCAGCTTCATGTACAACAAGCTGCCGCGGCGGCGCGTCAACATCTTCGCCGACGAGCTGGAGCGCGCGCTGGGCTGCAAGTTCGCCAGCCACTGGTACCCGGACCGGCCGTCCAAGGGCTCGGCCTACCGCTGTCTGAAGACGGCCGACCCGGTGGACCCGGTGCTGGAGCTGGCGGCGCGCGAGAGCGGCCTGGCGCTAGCCGAGATCCGCCAGAACCTGCCCGACGACCTGAGCGTCTGGATCGACCCGGGCGAGGTCAGCTACCGGGTGGGCGAGCGCGGCCAGGTGAAGCTGCTCTACACGGAGCCGGCCGCCGACAGGTACGCCGTGGAGGACCGCTGCGACCGCGAGGTCACCTCCACCTTCAACCCGGAGGCGCAGTGTTTCCGGCCGATCGACGCGCTGCAGGCGTCCATGACGTCGCTGCTGCTGGCCTCGCCGCCGGGGGCCGCGAGTCCGTTCGCGCCGCCCTCGCCGACGGCGGGCGCCTTCAAGACGTCGTCGCCGGCGCCGCCGTTCGCGGCGCACCGGCCGCGCGCGCCCGTCACCTTCACGACGGCCGCGTTCGCGCAGACCAAGTTCGGCAGCACCAAGCTGAAGAGCAGCGGCAAGCGCGGCAGCAGGATGAGCCCCACCGAGTTCAGCAACTACATCAAGCAGCGCGCGCTCCTGCAGCAGCCGCCGGCGCTGTACGCGTCGCCGTTCGCACAGCGGCCGCTCTCGCCGGCGCCGCCACCGCCGCCGCCAGAGTTCGTCGCGGCCGCGCCGTTCCCCGGCGCCAAGCTGGCCGCCGGCGCGCCGCCCGGCATGCTCGACGAGGCGTTCGCGGCGCAGCACGGCCAGCAGGCGGCCAACGGAGCGCAGGCGGGCGCCATGTTCGCCGCGCTGACGCCCGAGAACCAGCAGCTGCTGGAGAGCCTCACATACGCGGCCAACCCGCACCTGCAGCATTTGCTGGTGGCCAACTGAGCGGTGCTGCCACCTGTTGGTGGTCAGCTAAACTAGACGTTTGCTGTTGTGCCGCCAGGGCGGCGCACCACCGCAAGTTTCTAGTCGTCATGCCACTGTGATCCTTCTCTTTCGTAGTTTGTAGCGGTTAGCGGTGTTAAATTTTGTGATACCACAGCGCGTTCAGTCTCCTGCAGGTCGAGGACGTGCGCTGCGCTGCCACTGGCGCGCACGGTCAGGCTCCTGCAGGTCAGGAGATGCGCTGCGCCGACAAGAGCGCGTGGCGTGAGCCGTTGTTGACCGACCGGCCGGCTTGGCCATTGGCTTTACTAAGGTCAGGCTGGAGGAGTCACTTTGCGGGCCAACTGTGACCTCTCTTAAGTGAAGCAGCCCGGGCGGTCCTGTTCAAGATGAGCACCCCGTGCGTTCGCGCAAAATGTGACGCCGTAGCAGGGTGGATCCAGGAATTTTGATCGGCGAGGCACTTTTGTTCTGGAGAGTCGCCATTTCTTCGGAGATGCTTGTCTTTTCTACTTTGAAGGGCGCCTCCGGCTGAAAAAGAAGCTCGTTGAGTGGGAGGGAAAGGGGCAAGTGCACTTCAGCGTTCTGGAGAGGCGCCTTTTCTAGTCGAAGGGTGCGACATCTTTATCGGGACAGGGGATGGGGTACGGTCCCCAATTTCCCCCACCCCGGATTCGCCAGTACACCGTAGCATCCAGGCGCGAAGCCATGGCAAATTCAAGAGTTTAGCGGTGTCCGGTTCGCACCTTGTTTGAAAGACGCTCACTTGTTCACTTGAGCACCCACTTAGCACCCACTTCGCTGTTCGTGACTTTCGTGCATGTAACGCCGATCAATTACCAAAGCAAAGCCGAAACGCTGCACAGTGACCCTTCTGATAGCCGGCGGTCAGTCACCTGAGCTCGCGCTCCGAGGTCGCTGGTGGCTAGAAGGGATACTACGGCTCTAATCGGTCCAAAGTCGAGCATACTTTGGCACGAAGGCTGACTTTCCGCACCAGAGAGCTCAGTCGCGCAATTCCACGTGGCGGGATAGTGGTATATTGGGCGAATGGCATATTGGGCGAGTGGTATATTAAGCAAGTGTTATACAGGGCGAGTGGTATATTGGACAGGTGGTATATTGGACTGGTGGCATATTTTGCGAGTGGTATATTGGGCGAGTGGTATATTTGACGGGTGGTATATTGGACGGGTGGTATATTGGACAGAGATTCGACAGAGATCGAGGACACTCTGTCGATAGTTGATCGCTTAACGCTGACTTTGGAAGGAATTACGTGTCCACAATTGACGGAACTGTCGATGTATCCGGAATCCGTATTTCGTTCGCAACCTGTTCTTCAGCCGCTTGTTTACCTGCGACACTGACACATTATTTATAACTGTTTGCGCATTCAACGCGAGTGACCACTAGCTGACGGTTCTGCATGGAGGTACTCGTGTCACGCGCTGCTACCCGGCTGCAGCATGGTATGCAAAGGGCGCGTGTGCTCTACACGCTGTGTCGAGGCTGCTGGCGCGCTATCAGGTGGTCGGGAAGCGAAGTGCACGCGATAACACTGGCTGGACCCTGGCCGGGGTACTTGAGCCCGGTAAACGCCAGGGTCACGCGTCACGGAGCGCTGTCGGATGTCCAACGTCCGACGTCCGACGTCCGACGTCCGACGTCCGACCGGCTATTCTGAGTCGAACCTGTCAGTGGTCCGATGTTCGAACTCGCTGTCCAAAAATAATGGCGGCCCATCAGCGTAAATCCGCAGTCGCTGCTGCCGTCGTCGGTGCTTCTCGCGGAGATCATGTCGCCGGTGGACGTTTGCCACGGCGCGAAATAGAAGCTGCTGTGGAGGTTGGCGGCAGCTTTTGGAGCCGGCGGATTGGCATGTGCGCGGTGTTAAGCTGTCAATCTGTAGGAGCAGTCGGTTGGGTTTGGCATGTGCGCGGAGTTAAGCTGTCAATCTGTAGGAGCAGTCGGTTGGGTTTGGCATGTGCGCGGTGTTAAGCTGTCAGTTTGTAGGAGCAGTCTGTTGGGATTGGCATGCGCGCGGTGTTAAGCTGTCAGTTTGTAGGAGCAGCGAGGCGCTGTCCTTTCCATGAGTACCTGATCCGATTCAACCACGCTGTGACCATCAGAGTAATGTTAAGTTTGCAAAATTTATTGAATGTAGCAAATAAGGTGATGGAAAACCGCTGGGCAGTCATGGTAAGATCGAGTGTCCTATAACGGCATAAAACCATGCAACATAGATTCTTTCCTTCAATAGATGAACGTTTGTGTATATATAATTTGGAAATCCGGGTAGGTAGCCCCCCTAGAAATCCTTTACTGCGTGTTGTCGGCTCTTGGTGGAAGTCGGAGCTCACCACAATGCATGTTAACTTCGTGTAGATAGAACGTTGCCATTTTAAAATTGACATTTCAATAGCAGAAAGCCACATGTCCATTTAATCTTGTAAACTTGGAAATGTACTTGGGTGTTGCTGAGAAAAACAAGTTCCTTCGTTTTTAAGAGTAACAGAGTTTCACGCAAAGTTATATTTTCTATTGAAGGGCATTGAATTGGCGGAACCGAAATAGCAGGAAGCATGCCTTCAAGACTCATCAAGTATTCGTTCGCTTTCGACGGACAAATTTAAAGGCAGCTACTCCAGAGGGCTCTCCTGATTCTCCTAGTGCTCCTTGCCCTTAACGGGCTTGCAGTGAACGCTCGTGCATGCTCGGACGACTGCTGATGAGCCTCCATCTTCAATGCGATCTATGCCTCGCCGTATTGTATGAATTATGCAGCCGAGGAAATTGCTATCACCTCAAGATTACACATTGATCGTTACACACCTCAATGCAGTTCATGATTGCCACTTCTGCTTAAGAATCAGCACGGGCATAGAATCAGCACGGTCGAGCTGGAACTTGTGACTAAAGGTTTCTTCAATTTGTTTCTTCTCCTTTCTGGAGCAGGAGCGAATGTGCCTGTTGTGGAGAAATGCTGTCCTTCTCGTGTATCGCATCACTCACTGTCTGCATCGTGCACACATTTTCCAGTATTACAGCTATATGTAGTCACTGCTGAAAAGGTTATGGTCCTATTAACGTTGAACTATCCGAATGTGTCGATATAGCTAGTGATGCTATACAAGCCGGACAGGCCAAGGGAAAGTACCCGTTGGAATCAACACTATTCTAAAGAGTAGAGAGCTCTGAGGTTGTCCCCTAACCATACCTCCGAGGTTCTCTACCGACCGCTCCTGACCCTGGCACAGACCAGTCGCAGATACTAGTGGCATCCGTTCCCCTTCGTGATTGGCTGTCTCCTGTCACGTGAGCGGCCGACTCGGCCACGTGATTGGCCCGTCCTGTGCGGTCTCGGCCGCCCCGCCCCCAAATCCTGGACGGTACAAATGTGTGCGAGTCGGCTACGACGTTGTTGGTGGGTGCGCGAGAGTGGGTATTTTCGGCGTTGTTTTTCTGATGACCTCTGCAGGGACTGTGCCGCCGGTGGCGTGACCTCTAGTGTGACCTTGCGCCGCGACCTCTGTCTCTGCAGCGGCGGCGGCACCCACACGGCGGCCCGATGCATTTTCCACGGAGAGCTGGCGGTGTAGAGCTCTCTGCCGCCACTCTCCCGAGTCGTGTTCGCTGACGTCGCCGGTCACAGACCGCCTCGGGCAAGATCGTCTGGCAGCCGCACGGCGGTAGTCGCCGCTGCCAGATCCGCCCGGTGGTGTGAGCGTGTCACCATGGCTGGCGCTGCCAGATCCGCCCGGTGGTGTGAGCGTGTCACCATGGCTGGCGCTGCCAGATCCGCCCGGTGGTGTGAGCGTGTCACCATGGCTGGCGCTGCCAGATCCGCCCGGTGGTGTGAGCGTGTCACCATGGCTGGCGCTGCCAGATCCGCCCGGTGGTGTGAGCGTGTCACCATGGCTGGCGCTGCCAGATCCGCCCGGTGGTGTGAGCGTGTCACCATGGCTGGCGCTGCCAGATCCGCCCGGTGGTGTGAGCGTGTCACCATGGCTGGCGCTGCCAGATCCGCCCGGTGGTGTGAGCGTGTCACCATGGCTGGCGCTGCCAGATCCGCCCGGTGGTGTGAGCGTGTACATGGCTGGCGCTGCCAGATCCGCCCGGTGGTGTGAGCGTGTCACCATGGCTGGCGCTGCCAGATCCGCCCGGTGGTGTGAGCGTGTCACCATGGCTGGCGCTGCCAGATCCGCCCGGTGGTGTGAGCGTGTCACCATGGCTGGCGCTGCCAGATCCGCCCGGTGGTGTGAGCGTGTCACCATGGCTGGCGCTGCCAGATCCGCCCGGTGGTGTGAGCGTGTCACCATGGCTGGCGCTGCCAGATCCGCCCGGTGGTGTGAGCGTGTCACCATGGCTGGCGCTGCCAGATCCGCCCGGTGGTGTGAGCGTGTCACCATGGCTGGCGCTGCCAGATCCGCCCGGTGGTGTGAGCGTGTCACCATGGCTGGCGCTGCCAGATCCGCCCGGTGGTGTGAGCGTGTCACATGGCTGGCGCTGCCAGATCCGCCCGGTGGTGTGAGCGTGTCACCATGGCTGGCGCGCCAGATCCGCCCGGTGGTGTGAGCGTGTCACCATGGCTGGCGCTGCCAGATCCGCCCGGTGGTGTGAGCGTGTCACCATGGCTGGCGCTGCCAGATCCGCCCGGTGGTGTGAGCGTGTCACCATGGCTGGCGCTGCCAGATCCGCCCGGTGGTGTGAGCGTGTCACCATGGCTGGCGCTGCCAGATCCGCCCGGTGGTGTGAGCGTGTCACCATGGCTGGCGCTGCCAGATCCGCCCGGTGGTGTGAGCGTGTCACCATGGCTGGCGCTGCCAGATCCGCCCGGTGGTGTGAGCGTGTCACCATGGCTGGCGCTGCCAGATCCGCCCGGTGGTGTGAGCGTGTCACCATGGCTGGCGCTGCCAGATCCGCCCGGTGGTGTGAGCGTGTCACCATGGCTGGCGCTGCCAGATCCGCCCGGTGGTGTGAGCGTGTCACCATGGCTGGCGCTGCCAGATCCGCCCGGTGGTGTGAGCGTGTCACCATGGCTGGCGCTGCCAGATCCGCCCGGTGGTGTGAGCGTGTCACCATGGCTGGCGCTGCCAGATCCGCCCGGTGGTGTGAGCGTGTCACCATGGCTGGCGCTGCCAGATCCGCCCGGTGGTGTGAGCGTGTCACCATGGCTGGCGCTGCCAGATCCGCCCGGTGGTGTGAGCGTGTCACCATGGCTGGCGCTGCCAGATCCGCCCGGTGGTGTGAGCGTGTCACCATGGCTGGCGCTGCCAGATCCGCCCGGTGGTGTGAGCGTGTCACCATGGCTGGCGCTGCCAGATCGCCCGGTGGTGTGAGCGTGTCACCATGGCTGGCGCTGCCAGATCCGCCCGGTGGTGTGAGCGTGTCACCATGGCTGGCGCTGCCAGATCCGCCCGGTGGTGTGAGCGTGTCACCATGGCTGGCGCTGCCAGATCCGCCCGGTGGTGTGAGCGTGTCACCATGGCTGGCGCTGCCAGATCCGCCCGGTGGTGTGAGCGTGTCACCATGGCTGGCGCTGCCAGATCCGCCCGGTGGTGTGAGCGTGTCACCATGGCTGGCGCTGCCAGATCCGCCCGGTGGTGTGAGCGTGTCACCATGGCTGGCGCTGCCAGATCCGCCCGGTGGTGTGAGCGTGTCACCATGGCTGGCGCTGCCAGATCCGCCCGGTGGTGTGAGCGTGTCACCATGGCTGGCGCTGCCAGATCCGCCCGGTGGTGTGAGCGTGTCACCATGGCTGGCGCTGCCAGATCCGCCCGGTGGTGTGAGCGTGTCACCATGGCTGGCGCTGCCAGATCCGCCCGGTGGTGTGAGCGTGTCACCATGGCTGGCGCTGCCAGATCCGCCCGGTGGTGTGAGCGTGTCACCATGGCTGGCGCTGCCAGATCCGCCCGGTGGTGTGAGCGTGTCACCATGGCTGGCGCTGCCAGATCCGCCCGGTGGTGTGAGCGTGTCACCATGGCTGGCGCTGCCAGATCCGCCCGGTGGTGTGAGCGTGTCACCATGGCTGGCGCTGCCAGATCCGCCCGGTGGTGTGAGCGTGTCACCATGGCTGGCGCTGCCAGATCCGCCCGGTGGTGTGAGCGTGTCACCATGGCTGGCGCTGCCAGATCCGCCCGGTGGTGTGAGCGTGTCACCATGGCTGGCGCTGCCAGATACGCCCGGTGGTGTGAGCGTGTCACCATGGCTGGCGCTGCCAGATACCGCCGCCGGATGTCACGCGCCGGCGGGAAAACTGCTGGTTCACGTTCATACGGAGCGTTTTGTATCGCTTGGCAAACTGACAGCAACTGGCTACGTGCTACTTCGATCTTTGTTACCGTGCGCACACCCATAAAATACACATGTGGTCATTATATATACATACACACATACCCACCTGTTGACAACGGAGAGAGAACGGGAGGGCGGCAGAGAGTGAGAGAAAGAGAGCGCTCGCGCTCCTGCACGTTTCTCTGTACCTCAATAGCACACCTACTCGTAGGGGTCAGTACCGGCGCAACGATGTCAGACACTGTACTCTGTCCTTGGGTGTGGTTCCAGAGAGTGCGCCGTCGCGCCCTCTTCACGACTTAGCTCGTCCGGGACTGTCTGTGTGTGGGCATTCTCCATAGCTCGGCATAGTAGGCGCACCTACACGGCGTCTAATCATACACCTTCGCGTGCGGTAGATGCAGTGTGTTTGTACGTTTCTAGGGTGTGTTTCGTGCCAGGCAATTGCTTGTTTCTGTGTCCTCTGGGCTTCATTGGTCGGCGCGTCTACTCCGACGAGAATGTGGCGCGTCGAGATCGGCCCCGGCAGCTGCAACCGCAGCCGGCAGCTGTCTGGGCAACTGCCACAGAGATGTCTGGGCAGCTGCCACCGAGCTGTCTGGCCAGCTGCCACCTAACTGTTTGGCCAGCTGCTACCAAGTTGTTTAGCCAGCTGCCACTTAGCTATCTGGCCAGCTGCCACCTAGCTGTCTGGGCAGCTGCCATCTAGCTGTCTGGCCAGCTGCCACCTAGCTGTTTGGGCAGCTGCCACCTAGCTGTTTGTGCAGCTGCCACCGACCCGACAATACCTGGTCCTTGATCACTCCAGTGTAAAGCCCTGATTTTTGTTAATTTATCGACGCTGCACTAAGAGCATTTTCAAAGAAAGTACGTTTTGTTTTTATAAGATGGCGCTGACAACGAATTCTTGGTCACTCTCCCGGTCAGGCTCGGTTGGGCCGGCTCCCGGTCCGGCCGGCAATGGGGTACAGAAATCAGAACCTCAGATTTTGGAACATCTTGCTATTCGGCACGGACTTTGTCGAGTGTTTTGCTGGCATTTGTGCTGGCTCGCCGACGCGGTTGGCTTGCGTTTCACTTCAGTCGCACTCGGTCTTCGACGAGGACGCTGACCCTGACGTCGGTCACCGCCTGTCAAGGTCAAGGTCAGCCCTCTCTGCCGACACAGCACCCGCAGGGCCATGCCTAGGGGGCGGGGCGTGCTCTCCAGTGGCATCCCCGGCCGGACGCCCCCCCAGACGCGAGGCCCCTCTGTGTGCCGCGCCCGCTGACGCCGCAGCCACCGTCATCGTCTCCGAGTCCCGGCCCACGGCGCCGGCCGACGTCCGGCACAGCGTGTGCTGTGCTGTGCTGTGCTGTGCTGTGGAAGCACAGCTGCTCTCTCGGAGCGACCGAGTGGCGCCTCGCAGTTCGTTGCCGCGGCGCAGGTCAGGGCTGTGTTGGCGGCGCCCGGTGGCGTTTTTTTGCCGGCTTTTTTGGCGGCTTTTTTGGCGGCACCGAGTGGCGGCTCTGTTGACACAGTGTGGAAGCCGTGTTTGCGCTGCATGCGTCTGACTGGTTGGTTGTATTACAGGTACCCACACTAGTACTAAGCTTACCTATTACATAAGTGTGTAATATACATGCATATATACATACGAATATATAGACATGATATGATGTATGCATATATGTATATATATATATATATATATATATATATATATATATATATATATATATATATATATACATCTCTGTATCCGCAGATGACCTATAATTTTCATACTATTGTACCATTTTTAAGTTTTTATTAAAAACGTTTGTGGATTGATGGTGTTTCTCTCCGTCGTGGGAAATAATCCGATGAAAGCGATGGAAGGCCTTGGCCGCACGGAAGCCAGACGCCATAGCCCCTCGGAAGCCAGTCGCCAGAGCCGCGCGGGAACCAGTCGCCAGCAAGTGGCCGATCCAGGCCTGGATCGGCATTGCAGTGATGTTTGGAAGAAAAGAAAAATAACTACGTCCAAGCTTAGACGTAGTGACCCAGCTCCTGATGGGCCCACACAGATTTCAAGGATTTTTTTCCTCACGGAAGTACGCTGGCTAAAATCGGGAGAATGAAGCAGAAGAGAGCAGAAAGACAGCGCGCGCACTACCTGTGCGGCACGGGTGATACCCACTGTGTTAGAACGTCCTAAATATTTTGTTTACAATGCTGTACCGCACCATTCTTTCCTAAAAACCGTTAAAAATTGGTTTGTCTCGGGATAGAATCAAGCGTAAGCATCCCAGACTACCGTAAATATTTCCAGACGCACATAAGGAAGCATAATTGTGCAAGAGAGAAGAGGCCCTTCCCTAGTCGCTGAGGAAATTGTGTTTGTCCTTGATAAATTTATCCGAACCAGTGACCAGCCATGCCACGTTTGGAGGCAGCCTCCTCCAATGATCTGGGTGCAGTCATGTAAACGTTAACACGGCTGCTGTGGAGAGCTCCACACCGAGGGCCGGTAGTCCATGTGTCGTCTTGTTCCTTTGTTTATTTGTTCCATTGTGCATACCCTCCAACAGCATTTTCGGTCCTTCACAGAAGTCCCAAACTGAAGACCATAAGCAGAACGATGGCTTTAAGCAGGTGAAAGACTGCTAAAACTACATCGATGCCCTGACGTCTACACGATTCAGAAGTCAGCGTAGGACACGGTACACAAGTATCCAACCATGAGCGTTTTAAATGCATTTAGGGAGTTTGTGAATATGTCCGCACTTGATGTCCCGGCTAAAAATATGTTCGTCTCTCCTAGTAATCCACCGGATAAGCTACACCTAATAGTTGTCACACGCGCAAATGTTGCATGAAGGACAGCATAATTATCGTTCACGCACGTTGATCTGTGCACATGGCTCACATTTCTCCGTGTTTGTACACTTATGTTGCACGGTCCTTTGGTGTGCACACATAAGACGCAAGCCCGGCTGACGGCGAGTGCACGCATTCTGCTGCTGCTGTCCATCGTGCTACCCAGACAGCTGTAGGCGCAGACGAAGTCCTGGTGGTAAAACGCAGCCGACTGCTGCTGCTTTGGCAACTGGTGTTCCTCCACCACCTGGGGGACGAGTAGTCTAGGGGTAAGTTGCCCGTCTCATAATCGAAATATTGTGGGTTAGAGTCTCACCTGTCGCTGCTCTTCGCCCGTAATCGATCGGCGTGAGAGGTTGGCGACGCTACATGACTCAACGGTCGGCGAGTCGCAAAACCAACAACTACCACCACCACCCTCCACGACCTGAGGTCGTCAAAATGTTCAAATCTGGGGGGGGGTCGGCTTAAGACGTTATTTGGGTAGGTGTGGCCATGCGCCCGCATCCAGAACTTGCTGAGCATTAACTGTATCCAGCCAAGTACGGATCACAGAGGAAATGTAGATACTATGCCACAGACATTCTCATTCATAAATAGTAAAGGACATGGTGTATTGCCAAGGGCCCGAAATCATGTTCGTTCAACAAACTGCAGATTTGTTGTCCCGCTTCCAACCGTAAGCATTGATGTGCATTGCGTGTTCTGGCTTTCTTCGCTGCTGCTTCGCCCCGCTGGTGAAGTCTGTCCTCTCCGGATTGAATTTGTCCTATCCGCGACATCGGCAACAAGGGGGATGTTCGTCGTTGGCTCTAATGTGAAGGACCGGCTCGTTGCGGCTGCTTGTTTTTTTTTCTCACTAGCTAGCACTATTTGCAAGGAGACACTCTATTTGTAGCCGTTATGTCAATGTTGGTGCGTTCGGTAGCCCGCCGTATGCAAACAATTGCAAGTCGCGGATGTAGGCGATCTGAAGTGGCATCTTCAACAGCGTTGTGTGCACATTTTCCCTAAGCGTGTGTTCCCGAATTGTTCCGTAGCCGCAGCCAGATCTGTCGGGCAAGTGGTCATCCAAGGTGGGAATAAATATCCGGTTTTGATTGTGGACCAACCATGGCAGGATGGAAACCCTCGCGCAAATGTGCGTACGCGCAAATGTACGCATGTGCCATTGTGTACGTATGCGCAAATGTGCGTACATTTACGCATGCGTACGGGGACGAGTAGCCTAGGGGTAAGTTGCTCGTCTCACAATCGAAAGGTTGTGGGTTAGAGTCTCACCTGTCGCTACTCTTCGCCCGCGACCAATTGACGTGAGAGATCGGCGACACTACATGACTCAACGGTCGATGTGTCGTAAAAACCAATAATCAATCAATAAATCAATTACGCATACGTACGCTTGGACATACATTTGACCAGATACAAATGCCAAACGCACATTTCCTCTTACGTATATCTGTCACCAGTACATTTGCCATCTGTACTTTTGCGCTATGATACATCTGAGCGTACGTACATCTGCCATACGTACTTTTGCGTTTGCGTCCATATCTGCATGCGCACGTTTGCGTTCTTACTTTACTCACTTTACTTACTTACTTTACTACTTACTACGTGCATAGTTACTACGTACATATCACGTACATACTTACTACGTGCATACTTACTACGTACATACTTACTACTTAATTT
Source organism: Imbricaverruca yamaguchii (assembly GCA_034440575.1). Classification (NCBI taxonomy): domain Eukaryota; kingdom Metazoa; phylum Arthropoda; class Thecostraca; family Neoverrucidae; genus Imbricaverruca; species Imbricaverruca yamaguchii. The sequence goes on from JAOTOL010001518.1 coordinate 256,049, forward strand.
GCATACTTTTGCGCCTGCGTACATTGCGCTTACGTACTTTTGCGCCTAGGTAAATTTATGCATACCTACATTCGCGCCTACGTACGTTTGCACATGCGTACATTTGAGCTTGCGTACATTTGCGCTCACGTACTTTTATGCTTACGTACATTTGCAATTGCATACATATACGCATACGCACATTTACGTTTACGTATATTTGTGCATACGTACTTTTGCGCATAGGCATATGTGCGCTTACGTATTTTTGCGCTTACGAACTTTTGCGCATACGTACATTTGCGCTTACGTACTCTTGCCATGCGTACATCTGCGCTTGCGTAAATTTGCTTATTTGCTTTCGCACATTTGCGTCCGTACATTTGTTGGGTTACCTGCGGTGGCTATCATAGCATGGCCATGGTCATGGTTATCATGTGACGTCTCCCAGGCCCTGAGTTCTTAAACAATATCGAGGGAATCTGTCGGCCGGAACTACGATGGTGGCGGAGACCTTGCCAGACACATCGCCTGTAGTTTCAAATATGAAAATATGCCCGTAACTTTGGCGTTGTGGCCCATCAACGTTCAGGGAATGGTTTGTCGTTCCGCCATACCCTCAGTGGCGGAGAGTCGACTATGGTGCATGCATTTCAAAATATCGTTAAGGGAGACAATACGCAAAGTAACAATATGTGCAATTGTCAGTGTAAGTAGCGACGAAATTAACATCTGAAGGCAGGCACATCGCATTAATAATAAATGAATAATGCACATCGCGTCGCATTTTATGGAAACAGACTCTCATAGATAACAACTATATTGCTCGCGCACACTCTAGTGGTCGTCCGTGCGCGCTTGTCGCGAAGGCACATTTCGCAGTCTCTGAATGGCATCATAAACCTGCCTGCTTTCTTTCCTTACTGGAGGTTCCCCGATGTTCGCATTATCGTTGCGTCTGACGACCAACGAATATCACGTGTTTCACCTGCTCTCAACTGATATTGCCAGGCTGAACTTTCATTTAACGTCTCCATTAGGTTGACTTGAATGTAAAATGAAAAAGCAAAATCGCCGGAATTAACAATTACAATGTTTTCTACTTGAAGTATTAATCAGGTATTCTTACCTGTCAGCTGTTCTATCACTTATCCCCATGCACCTCCACTGGAGACCCTTCCCCAGCTGGACTGACTTGTCGGTCTAAAACTGCTCACTAAGATCATAAAGGTAATTATGCAACCAGTTTAGTACTTCCACTCTTAGTCCATAACCACTAGGATTTGTAATCAGTCTTTTGTGCAGGATAGCGACAAATGCCCTTTGGTGATGTCAACAGACCACAACCAATCCCTGTTCTTCATCTGATGTTGTGGCACATTCTTCAACTGCCTTCAGCGGGTTAGCTTGCTGTCAAACAGTATATTATTAGCAGACGCTGATTAAAACCGGTCAGGGCCGACGGATGTCACTTGGTCTGTCAGCAAAAACCAGAATTGAACAGCCAACTTGTTTTTTTTTGTGGTTCACGACGCACTTTATGCAAATTCACGGCCAATGGCGCCGCCCACACTGTTTCGCCGGAGGGCCGCAGGATTGGGAAATGTCCGAGTGGCGCCAGTGTCGAGCCCGGGACGTTTGGTACCCAGAGCCCAACACCTGAACCACTCGGCCACCCCGCCCCAACAGCCAACTAAAGCCGAGTCACCCCGCGCGTGCTGCCAAGTGTGTGATGACACCCCGCCCACTCACAGTGAGCGCTTTCTCTAACTCCTAGCACGGGAGAGAAAATTAAATCAATTTTATATATTCCAAACAGTTCAAGGCGTTTGGGTGCGTCTTCCAGAAGTATGCTGAGGTACAAAGGTGTCATTGAAGGTGACCTCCTCGAGTATTATTATTGCCCAAACCTGTTCTATTTTAGTGCGACTATGTTATTGTGCACTACACTTTATCCGAATCATACCGTGAACTGCACCGCAACCGTGCACAGTTCGCATTATAATCCAGTAAATCAACACGTGGTTAGTCTTACCTGGGATCAACATCAGCCAAGTCAAACTAAGCAAGCTCAATGTCCCAACAAGCGTAACATGTGGCTTGAACACTTATACTGCCGTTTTAAAGATTGCATCATCACAATATCACACAAAAACGACGACGCTACATTGTTATTCAGAGCCGGCTTCTGTTCCTGATACAGACAGATTAACAATGTTTGCTGTCGCCATGGTCCTTCGTCTTTTCGAAAACTTCACGTGCCAAGATGATCACCATCAGTACAATGAGCGACGATTTGCCAGCCCCGTGGCTCAGTTCGCTAGGGCGCCGACCTGCGTTGGTCTCTGGTCTTAGCGAGACAGGGTTCGAGTCGCTTCATGCGATCGCATTTATCTTTCAGTTAAGAGTGTCAGTTGGCAGCTGGACCGATAAGGCCGGGCCTGTGCATCGTGGCAGCCGTGTCGGTGCATTGACGGCGCGTTAAACTATCGGTCAAAACCGTGTCGTTGAACTGGAATTCGCGGACCGCGTGGTGGGAACAGGATTCACCAACAAGCTCTGCTTAGCAAGAGGACCCTGGTTTAAAAAACGATCCGAGCAAGAATTTATACTAAGTTTTTTTTTTAAATGATGGTGACATTATCGGACACGATCGCCTATCGACGCATCAACCTATTGTGGAAGTTGCACAAATATTAATTCGACCGTAGTCGCACAGACTGCTTACACTCTCTTATATGTGCGACACCAACTTACAAACGATTTCGCACACCACGATTTTGGCAATAGATCGGCATCTAGTTATAATCAGACAAGTATAGGCAGTCTGATTTCCAGCCGGACAGGAACTATTAGTGAATGGTGAGCTTCCTAAGTTGTTCCTCAAAATGTTATTTAGTCGCCATGCACGCTCGATATTGAATATTATAACATATTGAAAACCTGTTTTATTTTGCATAAAAGAGCTTCGTCAACAAATTGAAGAGTTAAGTAGCTATCCACGTCTGCCAACGGTCTGACACTCTGGTTATTACCAAAATGTCCACTATTATCTCTATTTATCCCCTTCGTCTCGATAATTAGTTTTCGTACGTTGTCCTTGTCCTGGCGTATAGTCCAGTCTCCTCTTGCTTGATCCCCTCAACGGTGCTCCTAAGCTGGTACCTGCAATCTGCATAACACCACCCACCCCTGCCCAGTTCCCGTGCCTATCTCCTGTGCAAACGTCTGCAATTCTGTTCATGCCTTAAAGGGGATGACATTGTATTCGTGAAAAGTCCAACGATCATTTCGAAACACCGTAGTTTGGCAGGGTCGCCGGAAGACAACCTCGCTGTCCCCCGGAACTGCGACCCCTTAAAGTTTACCCCGACCTGCTGGGTGGCCAGAGGTGCAATCAAACGTATTCCAGCATTGCTTGGCTTAACGTACAATTGTGTCGAGTGCCCACACTCGGTGCTACTTTTCCAGAGTTAGCAGGGCATCAAGCACAGGATCGTCTCCGTCCTCATGTCCAAAGTAAAATTAATCCGGGAATGCCTGCAATTCATGTGACCAACGAAGGCATGGAGTGACGTTCTCCCTTGCAACTAAGCACTAGCATGACGTGCGTGACCAAAAATGCAGGTCGAAACTTTCAAAGGCTTGCCTCTCAAAGCGGTCCAGGTACAGAAACGCCACTGCTGGAGCTGCAGAGGTCCCTTTCGCCGCTTCCGTCCTCTACCTATTGATTTGACTGCTAAATCTGAGCACATTGTTTGCCAAGAAATGCACGCGACAAATGTCGCCTACGCTTAGGCATGCTGTGTCTATGTCAAGACAGCGTTAGCCCGGGGACTCGTGCATGCAACTCGTAGCCGGATCCACGGCAACGCCTCCATCTACGGCGTCCATATTCGTCAGCAAGCTACCCATGTGAAATGTTCGTGTTAAAATGCACCGTTGCGCTCATAGGATTCGGCAAAGCCCGACGCTGGATCCCTCGTCAGCTTCTCCCAACAGTTGTGAGTCGCGGACTACTGTTATCACATAGCCGATGCTGCATAACAGGATATGACAACTCAGCGCAAGGCACGCTTCGCATGCAAGCAAATTATTCACTTCGCTACGTGTGTATTTTCGGGACGACGCCGGCGAGACCATGTAGGCGACGTCATAGACGAGCTGAAATGGTGGTCGGGTAGTTGACTCGCCAGGTATCACCCTCAGTGGTTTCTGAAGAACGTCATGGTGATGGGTGAACCAAGCGATCTGGAGCAGCGGCTTACCTGTCGACAACTTGTGGCGTAGCGTAGCTCGCGCCGGAACAAGCAATCAAACGTGACGTATATCGGAACGGAGATGTATCATAATCTACACAGCTCATAACCTCCACAGCTCATAAGCTCCACAACTCATAACCTCCACGGCTCATAACCTCCATAGCTCATAACCTCCATAGTTCATAACATCCACAGCTCATAACCTCCACGGCTCATAACCTCCACAGCTCATAACCTCCACAGCTCATAACCTCCACAGATCATAAAATACACAGCTCATAACCTCCACAGCTCATAATCTCCACAGCTCGTAATATCCACACCTCATGATATCCACAGCTGTCGGAGCGGAGACAGGGAGGCGACGATTCGCATTTAGATCATCCGATGAGTTTAATGCACTACCGTCAAGGACACACGAGTGCAACATAGAAGCATGCAACTATAAGCTTAAGACGCACCTGAGTTAAGGGTAGGAATAGGGGTATGTGTGATCGATTGTAGAGAAGCATGTTCATGCGGGACTGCAATATCCAGGTGATCCCCAGTATACCTTATTGACACGAGTGCACCAAAACCACTGAGCATGCAGATGCAAAACTCTTAGGGTATGTACAAAAAAAAGAGGTCGTCACCCAGCCGTGATCACCCTCTGGCAAAAAGGGCATCACCCTGTCGCTTCCATCGCTTATAGGTGGCAAGCCACCAGCTCTTCTTCAATTGCTGTTTGAATACTTGTACGCCAAAAAAAAAAACTAGGAGGAGCACTGTAGAAAACACACCACCAACACTCACTTCAACGCGCAATGCATGCCCGCGATGCACTAAAAGGAACAACGTACATAGCGATTTCCGAATCGCAGCGGACGTACATACTCCGACCCTCCTTCCTTTGTGTAATAAATAGCACCTAGCGGTGCTGTCGGATGTAGATTAGCCGACCCGCCTTGAAAACTTAACATAACGTAAAACGACTACCCGAAGGAGCCAGCTGACGTAGATGAGCCGACTTACCTTGCAATTCATAACGTAAAAGAGCCACCCAGAGGTACAGCGGACATAGATGAGCCGAATTGCGAAACGCCGTGCTAACCTCACTGACAACCCTGTGCTAACCTGACAAACCCTGCGCTAACCCCCTGCATGAAAACTTTGACCTCTTACTAACAACTAACACACGTCGGCCAGCGTGATAGGCGGTGTGGGCAATTACCTACCTCCTTGTCCGTACAGTAAAGGCCCCTCGGCGCTCTTCGACAAGAGCAGGCTAATGCCGGCGACCAAGCAACAGCAGACACGCTGAGCACAGTTGCCCGAGTTTGTCCTCGATGGACGGCATGGTGTCATCTGAGAGACACGCTGTGTACAGTTGCCCGAGTTTGTCCTCGATGGACGGCATGGTGTCATCTGAGAGACACGCTGTGCACAGTTGCCCGAGTTTGTCCTCGATGGACGGCATGGTGTCATCTGAGAGACACGCTGTGCACAGTTGCCTCAGTTTGTCCTCGATGGACGGCATGGTGTCATCTGAGAGACACGCTGTGCACAGTTGCCCGAGTTTGTCCTCGATGGACGGCATGGTGTCATCTGAGAGACACGCTGTGCACAGTTGCCTCAGTTTGTCCTCGATGGACGGCATGGTGTTCGCCACCTGCAGACGCTGGGGAACCACTCCACCGAGTCGTTACCGAGGCTGGAGTCACACCCTGCACTTCAACACTCATACCCTGCACTTCAACACTCACACCCTGCACTTCAACACTCACACCCTGCACTTCAACACTCATACCCTGCACTTCAACACTCACACCCTGCACTTCAACACTCACACCCTGCACTTCAACACTCACACCCTGCACTTCAACACTCACACCCTGCACTTCAACACTCACACCCTGCACTTCAACACTCACACCCTGCACTTCAACACTTGGGGAACACAATTTTGGAACACAATTTTGGGAATGCAATTTGAGAAATACAGTTTGGGGAACACAATGTAAGGAACACAATTTCTAACTGATGACTTCGGAGAGCATTGTTCCATAGTGATTCTCTATCGGAAACGATCTTGTTAGGGCTCTTCTACTCGTAAAATCTAGCCTTGCTCTCCATTCTATGAAAATATCAGTGAGGTGGCCACGTCCACGTGAAACATGCAAGCGATATCCAACATCCGAGAGGTAAAGCAACACGACACTTTCCTCGAGAGCACACAGTTTCCGGGACGACAGCAGTATCGGAGGGAGTTGCTGTTCCCGCGGTGGCGGCCGTACACGATCGGAGGACAGACAGCTCTGCACAGCACACTCTGGAACTCAAACCACGCGCTCACCATGCAGGGTTAATCACGGTACATGGCCAATTAGGCTGTCGACGCCGCCCGGGGTCCGGAGTCGGCCACTAGGGTGCTGAGACTGGCACGTGGCGTAAGCGACCGTACGACCCGTGACCTTTGCTGGTCAGATGTGATACACGTACCAGCGGCTGGGGTCACCAGTCTAGGTGCTAGGAATAGTCATCATCACCCCACTTTTTTCATTCTTTCCGGTCATTCCTTCAGTCATTCTTTCTTTCCTTCTTTCCCTCCTTCTTTTTTATATATTTTCCTCTCTCCCTCTCCTCTCCTCTCATCCGTGATGTAGGAAAAAGCTCATGAGGAGTAGCGCAAGCGCATCGAGGATGTCTTTCTTTTCAACATAATTTAGATATTGCAACGATCGCTCCAGGTTGCATCACCACGGAGCATCATCACTCAGTCTTACATCACCACTGAGTACCATTGCTTCACCTTACATCACCACCACACATCACCTTACATCACCACTGAGTACCATTGCTTCACCTTACATCACCACCACACATCATCTTACATCACCACTGAGTACCATTGCTTTGTCTTACATCACCACTTGGTACCACTTTACATCACCACTGAGCACCATTGCTTCACCTTACATCACCACTGAGCACCATTGCCTCACCTTACATCACCACTGAGTACCACATTACATCACCACTGAGCACCATTGCTTCACTTTACATCACCACTGAGCACCATTGCTTCACCTTACATCCCCACTGAATACCATTGCTTCACCTTACATCCCCACTGAGCACCATTGCTTCACCTTACATCACCACTGAATACCATTGCTTCACCTTACATCACCACTGAATACCATTGCTTCACCTTACATCACCACTGAGTACCATTGCTTCGCCTTACATCACCACGACACATCATCTTATATCACCACGACACATCACCTTACATCACCACTGAGTACCATTGCTTCACCTTACATCACCACTGAGCACCATTGCTTCACCTTACATCCCCACTGAGTACCATTGCTTCACCTTACATCACCACTGAGCACCATTGCTTAAACTTACATCACCACTGAGTAACATTGCTTCACCTTACATCACCACTGGGTACCACCTTACATCACCACTGAATACCATTGCTTCACCTTACATCACCACTGAGCACCATTGCTTCACCTTACATCACCACTGAATACCATTGCTTCACCTTACATCACCACTGAGCACCATTGCTTCACCTTACATCACCACTGAATACCATTGCTTCACCTTACATCACCACTGAATACCATTGCTTCACCTTACATCACCACTGAGCACCATTGCTTCACCTTACATCACCACTGAATACCATTGCTTCACCTTACATCACCACTGAATACCATTGCTTCACCTTACATCACCACTGAATACCATTGCTTCACCTTACATCACCACTGAATACCATTGCTTCACCTTACATCACCACTGAGCACCATTGCTTCACCTTACATCACCACTGAATACCATTGCTTCACCTTACATCACCACTGAATACCATTGCTTCACCTTACATCACCACTGAGTACCATTGCCGTTTTCACTTTTCGCCCCCGTAAACGCACGAGGTTGGTGCAAGTACCCAAAATGGGTGCCTGGGTGCGGGGCTCATGTGGTTCCGCCGATGTTATGTGTAGCCAACGGCGTATTCTTTTCGCAACCGTCGGTGCGCAATTTGTCTGCGAATGATCAGATTGTGGTGCTATGTCCTGGGACGATGAGACATCTCCGGCTATCGCGGACCGAGGTCAGGCATTATCGCTCCCGACCATCGTATTACGTCGGCAATGTGTGATCTTCGGCGCTCAAGGATATTCTTCCTGAAGAGCTAGCATATATTGTTGCTTGAGGGTATGTTTATGGTTGAGGATGGCTATCATGCTAATATAGATCAATGACCTCCCCAAGTCAATTGGGGTCGGTGATGATGAAAGTGTAGGAAAGATGATGGCTCTGAGATTGACGAAAATGTGATCCCCTTTCTTTTGACTGTGCACACAAGTACACAGATTCACACTCACACACTACATACCCGGGAGATGATGTTTTTTTTTCGGCACTCTCGCGTGGGCGGGGATGGCCGAGTGGTTAAAGTGTTGAGCTCTGGATATCAAAGGTACCGGGTTTAACGCTAGCACCACTCCGGACATTTCCAAATTCCGTGGCGCGCCGGGGAAATAGTGTGCGCGGAGCCATTAGCCGTGATCGTACATAAAGTGCGTCCAGAACCACCCAATAAGCAACAATAAACAACAATCGCCGCTCTTGCGTTGCAGTCTTTCGCAAGTCTTTCTCTCAGGTCTCCGTCGTAGCACGCTGTGCACACGGAAACGCTCGGGTGCACATCCCCTTGAACAGGCAAATGTTCCGGAAACACGAGGTGGGGCCGTGCCCCCGGGGCATGCCGTCCGACCGAGGGAACCTGTGTACCGGCAGATCACGCTCGTGAAGTTAATCACGCTCGTGAGCTGGACGTCACGGCCGCCGGACGGATAATGTTCGCCATCCGTCTTCGGATAGTCGTCGTCAGCGTTAATCCGGCGGCAGGGCCGACACTCACCAGTCACTGCCGTCTTCCGGGTCGGAGTCGGCTGAGGAGGGCCAGAGCATCTTCTGTCCAGAGGAAGAACAAAGTCATGTGCCTGCCACACACAGAGCAGGCGCGCTGCCCGATTGGCCACGGAGGCCGAGAGTGCCTGGGCGTTAAGGTCACATAGCTCAGTCCAATGCTCTTTATAACGCTTGACACTTGCGAGTAGTGATTTGGACTAACTTTCGTAATATCCATCATTACGATGGATATTACGTAAGAACATTGTACGTGGCCCGAGTTCTGGCGTGTGCAGTATAATTGGTGCCATGATATAGTGGTAGGCTTGTACGATAACATGGAGCACCAATCATAATTTGATGACATATCGCTTAAGGGTGCCTAAAGGCTGTGCCAGAAATGCGAAGGTATTCATTTTTTCCTCGAAAATCGTGTCACTGACGTGCTACGTGCTACGTCTCTGCCTCCGGGCATCCGTGTTGCGTATGTTAAGACAGAGCAAGTCGGCTCGTCTGCGTGCGACGGCACCAGCAGGCGCCGGCGGTCACCGTCGTAACCCGACCACCCTTAGTGGCCGGCGACCCTGTGCTGGACGTGACCCGACCACCCTTAGTGGCCGGCGACCCTGTGCTGGACGTGACCCGACCACCCTTAGTGGCCGGCGACCCTGAAATTGCTGGACGAGCATGGCGCCGGCGTCCTGTGCGTGACCCGACCACCCTTAGTGGCCGGCGACCCTGTGCTGGACGTGACCCGACCACCCTTAGTGGCCGGCGACCCTGTGCTGGACGTGACCCGACCACCCTTAGTGGCCGGCGACCCTGTGCTGGACGAGCATGGGCGCGTGAGCCCCGTGCAACTGACTCGGTGGGAACCGCCCATCGAGTCATCGAGGCGTTGCGACTCCAGTCACGGACCCGAGTCGAGCGGGTCGGGTGGACCACTCGGCTGCCGCCGTGCCGCGGCTTAGACGGTGTCGAGCCAACTTTCGCTGTCTCCAGTCACCTGTGGCCAGTTATTGTCAACACGCCATGTTTACAGCCACCCACCACTCACCGTCACCCGGCCCGTCTACTCGTGTTGCTGGTCATGATGTGGCCGGTGGTGCGGGTCGACAAGCCTGCCGTTCGCCCACCCCGTCCAACGGGCCGACGTCGCAGGGAATACAGAGACAGAGAGGAAATACGGTACAGGCGTTTCCTTGGGTCTGTCAACAACATGAAACATGTAAGGCATTCGCCTTCGTAGCGTGAGGCTCATGCTGGAAAAATCATGTTCAGGGTGACAATTTTAGGTTGAATATTTATGAAATATGAGCGTGCAGTTGTGGACTTGCTTGGTATTTACGTAGACTGAGATATGATACTTTATCCGTAATAAAATGTGTTGGTGTATTTCCATAGCGCTCTGCCAGTATGTCTGCATGTTTAGAGTCAGCATATGTATTTCTGTATGCGCGTTGATTCTATCAATTACGGATAAATCGGCGTATCTGAGCGTAAGTTTACAGTGTGAAAGATGTACAAATGACAAACACGCGATTTCTTTGTAAATATTCAACCGATAATTATGTCATTAAGAACATGACCTTTCTTACACGAGCCACGCGCCATGAATGCACGGTATTTTCCTTCCGTGTGTGTACTTTTGCATGCTTTATGATGTTGGTAGATCCAACGAAACGCCACCTAATGTTAATGTGGTAGGCCTTTGCGGAATCGAGTATTTCATGAAAAAAACCTTGTAGTTTCATGCAATGACGGTGTTTCATGTAACTTTGGTAAGATTAGTATCGATACGTACTTAACTGGAAATTGTAGGCGTTACTTGGAACACTCTAAGCTTCTCCAGCAAATAGCGTGATGTTCACACACGAAGACCTTCGTGCTATTTGTTTAGGCATTGCAAGACAGCCCCGATTGACGTATGGCAAATAGCGCTGTAAATCACAGGGATTGCAGTGGCGTTTTTAGGGGAGGGGTGAACATTGCGGCATGACACTTTGGGCCACAATTACCAATGCTACCATTGAATCACGAATGGTCCGATGTCGGTCGGTCGTCATTGGACCACGGATGGTCCGATATCGGTCGGCTTGACTGGCCATGGAGTGCCCGTCTTTCTCCGTTACCCCTTAACGTCTTTCCAAACACGCCACTGCTTGGCTGCTATGAAACGGAACACTATCGGCGCGAGGAAGCATTTGTCCTCATCTGGCGTCCGAGCTGCAGGCGGTTCCACCGAAGCGTGCAGGGAGTGCCTGTTGAGAACCTGCTGGCATGGATACTGTTCCGTAGTTGAGAGTTGCAGAGCTGTGTGGAAGTGAACGGTAAACATCTGAAAACTGGTCAAGTGATAGTATTCAAGTCGCGAAGGAGAAACGCTACCACCAACTAGACGAAAACTGCCAAAATGTGAGGAGCAAGAAACCATGGACAAACGAGACATGGAAAAGGCGGTCAGCGAGATCTCGGTTGCCTGGGAGAACGACAGTCGCGTAAACATCATCACTACGTGGAGAAACATGCTGTTGTTCGAATATCTGATGAAAAGTTTTTTTAATTAAAAATAGGAAAGAACGCTCAAGATTCCGCCCGGTATATGGTCTCGTATGAAGACTTATTTGACACGATCCTGGAAACTCACCGCAAGATCGGACAGGTGGGAAAGGACAGGACGATTTACGCGCTGTAGGAGAAGCACGTGGTACCGAGCGGTGCGGTGTCCATCTTTGTAAAATGCTGTTTCTTCTGCAACTCAAAGGCGTCAGTGGGGCCGAAGGGGCCAGTGGTACGCCCGATCACTTCAAAGGGTCTGAACGGCAGAGGTCAAGTCGACCTGATTAATCTCCGAAGGGCAAGCGATGAAGGTCATACACGGGTTCTTAACTACTAGGACCGCGTGACCAAGTTCTCCGCTGTGCATCTCTTTCAACGAAGCGTGCTGCTGAAGCTGCCTCCGAACTTCTCGATATTTTCTTAGAGGTGGGCACGCCAACGACCCTGCAGTCGGACAACGGGACAGGGTTCGTGGCACAGTTCATAATATACACACACACACACACACACACACACACACACACACACACACACACACACACACACACACACACACACACACACACACACACACACACACACACACACACACACACACACACACACACACACACACACACACACACACACACACACACACACACACACCACACCCCCATATATATATATATATATATATATATATATATATATATATATATATATATATATATATATATATATATACATATATAATGCATCTCTAGAGAGCGAGACAGAAAGATGAGGTGGCACGCTTAGCTGCACTGAAAGGTACCGCGTGTTAAACGACTTCAAATTGCTCACGAGAGCATCTGTCCTGGCCTGTCCTTGGGGACCTGTCCCTGGCCTGGCGCCGCAGACGGATTCGGTCAAGTCGCGCTTCACGTCGGCTGCCTGGGAGTTGCCGCACCTGTCGCTGCGACCCTCCCACCTGGCAGATCCTGCGGGAGCTGGTCGGAGGTGGGTGGCATGGCGTGATGTTATCGACCGTAGAATTACATCACCTCAATCGTGAAAATGCCGACAGGTGGCCATATAGCAGTCTGATGCAACTAACAGATGTCTTCGATTAATGAATGAAATGAATATGACTGAATGACTACTCATAATGTAGCGAATAAGAATGCATTTTGACGAGAAAGGGGTAACAGTCCCTGCAGCCTCAGATGTTAGAGGTTGCCTTTGTCTTTCCCAGTTCTTTTCGGTGTATCCTTCCACACAACCAGTTCATGTCGCAGGAGCAGCCGTAGTCCCGGTGGCAGCAGGCTCACACATGTACAGCTAACGATCTGCCACAAACTGCGGTGGTGCCGGTGGCCGACCCAGTGACAGCCGGCTCGCACATGTACGACTATCGATTGGCCACTGGTGAGCCGCCCACGCCGTCAGCACACCACGACCAAGGGGCGCCTCCAGGTCAGCCGGGTCAGGGGGTCGCCGACCGAACAGCCACAGAGTCAGTCAGAGACGGAGGTGTCTCGCAGTGCGAGCATGAGGAGGGAGTCTCGACAACTGAGGAGTCACAGAGTCAAAGGCAGAGGAGGAGTCTCACAGTGAGAGGCCGGGGGTAGTCTCGAGGACGCCGTCTATAGGAGGGGGCGCAAGGTCAGCGTCTGAGGGGGACCCTGGGGGTGAATGGGACCAAGGGGCACAATTGGAACGGAGAGTTTCGGAACCGCTGTGGTCAGGTTCGGCGACAGAGGGAGGACGGCGGTGGTTTAGGATTGTGGTCAGCTACTGACGCGATTGTGCTCTCGGACAGATGCTTATGTGAGCATACACCACGCAACTGGTACTTCTCATCCTCAAACAGCCCACCATCACTGAACTGTGCAAATCAATGTCTTGAGAACCACAGTATGTATATAACCTATCTTTATACTATATCCTAACCTAACCTTGGAAGTGCCCAGTGATGGGCTTGGACCTCTATATCTGGTAACCTTTCGTAATGCTTTTCCAGGTTGCAATCATTGCCGCAGAAGTGCTGTTTATCTGATCCTAAAGCCGTATTGTTTATCAAATTAATGGGGCGTTCACCCTAGGATCTAATTGTGTTTGAAGTGCTTTATGCTGCCTTTCCGTCGATTAGGTGAGGAAGGGACGGTATCCCTGATTTTTCGGAGAGCCTTGCCTCTGGTTGTGTCCCAGCAGAAGTTTTGTGGTATTTGTATGCCAACCGTCGCCCGCTCCGGCTCAATTGCTAGCCTGTGGTGCACTCGAATATCACATAAGTAATTCAACGTGTTTCTTGCATAGCTTCGACGACACCGCTAGCGCCAAGGGGCTTCGCTAGGTGGCGGCGCTAAGGAAGCCCCGGGTGAGCAATGCCCTCTCGTACGGGGCCTCGGAGATCCTCTTGACGAACGTGAACTTCAGGACTTACTATTGTGTTCCCAGCAAAAAAGCTGCGGCGGTGCCGAGGAACGCACCGTCGGAGTTCCTTTAGGAATGTGGGAAAATACTGAGTTTTTCCGAGGTCGCTTTCGCTCCCAGGTCCCGAGCATGCAGGCACCGTGGAATGCGGTAAATGTCCGCCCATTGTACTGGTACTGCCACCGGGCCTGCTTTAACTGAGTACGCTCAGTATGCCGATCACACACAATATTGCTTCACGCCCACACTCTGGCTCTTCTGCAGGTCCGTTTGTTGAGCAGACATCCAATGCCACACAACAGGAGGGGAAGAAGACGCATGGCGGACGCGGAAGACACGCTTCCCAATTGTTGCCAGTTGTCCTCTGGTCCCTCTGATCAGACACAATGCGAGAATGCGCAATTATTCGTACAACTACAAGCTACATCTTGGATTCTGGGAGAGCCCTCCCAACGAATATTGGCGATCTCCTCCACATTGATCGTCATTCACTGGATATTGGCGGCGTTTCGTGCACCCGTCCGGAAATGTCGGACTTTGCAACAAATATTGCCACCTTTAGATCAATTTAGCTGACGTGCGAAGGCATCAGATACTTGGTGGCGCTATGTAGTGCAGTGTCATGGCGCTATACCGGGGGAGGAGCGATTTTGAAGTAGCGCGGATGGGGCAAGACTGCTGACGGCAGATCCAAATGGAGAGCATTCCGGATCCCCAACTTTCCGTCAAATGAGGCTGGGGATCCTGATTCATTGATGCGCCTATGGAGACCGCGCATTCCTACCTCACAGTGGTAGGACAGTGATACCTCACAGTGGTAGGACAGTGATGCCTCACAGTGGTAGGACAGTGATGCCTCGCAGTGGTAGGACAGTGATGCCTCGCAGTGGTAGGACAGTGATGCCTCGCAGTGGTAGGACAGTGATGCCTCACAGTGGTAGGACAGTGATTCCTCACAGTGGTAGGACAGTGATGCCTCACAGTGGTAGGACAGTGATGCCTCACAGTGGTAGGACAGTGATGCCTCACAGTGGTAGGACAGTGATTCCTCACAGTGGTAGGACAGTGATGCCTCACAGTGGTAGGACAGTGATACCTCACAGTGGTAGGACAGTGATGCCTCACAGTGGTAGGACAGTGATACCTCACAGTGGTAGGACAGTGATTCCTCACAGTGGTAGGACAGTGATACATCACAGTGGTAGGACAGTGATGCCTCACAGTAGTAGGACAGTGATTCCTCACAGTGGTAGGACAGTGATTCCTCACAGTGGTAGGACAGTGATGCCTCACAGTGGTAGGACAGTGATTCCTCACAGTGGTAGGACAGTGATACCTCACAGTGGTAGGACAGTGATGCCTCACAGTGGTAGGACAGTGATGCCTCACAGTGGTAGGACAGTGATGCCTCACAGTGGTAGGACAGTGATGCCTCACAGTAGTAGGACAGTGATTCCTCACAGTGGTAGGACAGTGATTCCTCACAGTGGTAGGACAGTGATGCCTCACAGTGGTAGGACAGTGATGCCTCACAGTGGTAGGACAGTGATGCCTCACAGTGGTAGGACAGTGATGCCTCACAGTGGTAGGACAGTGATGCCTCACAGTGGTAGGACAGTGATGCCTCACAGTAGTAGGACAGTGATTCCTCACAGTGGTAGGACAGTGATTCCTCACAGTGGTAGGACAGTGATGCCTCACAGTGGTAGGACAGTGATGCCTCACAGTGGTAGGACAGTGATGCCTCACAGTGGTAGGACAGTGATGCCTCACAGTGGTAGGACAGTGATGCCTCACAGTGGTAGGACAGTGATGCCTCACAGTGGTAGGACAGTGATGCCTCACAGTGGTAGGACAGTGATGCCTCACAGTGATATGTAGCTCTCAGTATACCTCACAGTGGATACATTAGGAAAACAACCACTACACTCAGTCGAAGACTCACAATGCGCCTACAAAACGGCGGACAACTCTCTCATCCACACGAACACCACAAAACAGCGCTAGCAATGAGATTACTTGTCGATAACGCTAAAATACTCGCAATCACCCACAGCAAACCACGCCTTCTTGCCTTAGAGGCAATATACATCAGACACCCCGATGCAGCCATCAACAAGAACATCAACTTGCGTGGAACAATCAAACTCTAGGAGGACCCCCCCCCCTCCAGTAACGTGCTTTGCAATGCAATACCGGAAATATATATGTTCGGTACTTCCATCTCCCATTCGCATAACGCACACGAATTGTCACACAAAATATGTACATACTGTTCTACACATACTGTCTTGATATATGTATATATGCATATATGTTATTATATATATATATATATATATATATATATATATATATATATATATATATGTGTGTGTGTGTGTGTGAGTGTGTGTTTATGCACTGATGTATACATTCTACATTTTCATTGCTACAGCCGCTTCGCAGCTATGTGGCACCGCAGCGCATGTTCTGGTGTAAATTGCAGCAAATACACTGACCGTGGATAGCGCAGTCGCATAAAACAGTCGTAGCTAAGCAGTACAGCAAAACTCGCGCCACAACCGAGCCGAAATATGGCGCTGTGGCTGTGAACCCCGTGCTGGACCTCCAGCTGCTGTGATCGCTGCTTCTGGACTGCCCCGTGCTGGACCTCCAGCTGCTGTGATCGCTGCTTCTGGACTGCCCCGTGCTGGGCCTCTAGCTGCTGTGATCGCTGCTTCTGGACTGCCCCGTGCTGGACCTCCAGCTGCTGTGATCGCTGCTTCTGGACTGCCCCGTGCTGGACCTCAGCTGCTGTGATCCTGCTTCTGGACTGCCCGTGCTGGACCTCTAGCTGCTGTGATCGCTGCTTCTGGACTGCCCCGTGCTGGACCTCAGTGCTGTGATCGCTGCTTCTGGACTGCCCCGTGCTGGGCCTCAGCTGCTGTGATCGCTGCTTCTGGACTGCCCCGTGCTGGACCTCCAGCTGCTGTGATCGCTGCTTCTGGCTGCCCCGTGCTGGACCTCTAGCTGCTGTGATCGCTGCTTCTGGCTGTCCGTGCTGGACCTCTAGCTGCTGTGATCGCTGCTTCTGGACTGCCCCGTGCTGGACCTCCAGCTGCTGTGATCGCTGCTTCTGGACTGCCCCGTGCTGGACCTCCAGCTGCTGTGATCGCTGCTTCTGGACTGCCCCGTGCTGGACCTCCAGCTGCTGTGATCGCTGCTTCTGGACTGCCCCGTGCTGGACCTCCAGCTGCTGTGATCCCTGCTTCTGGACTGCCTCGTGCTGGACCTCTAGCTGCTGTGATCGCTGCTTCTGGACTGCCCCGTGCTGGACCTCTAGCTGCTGTGATCGCTGCTTCTGGACTGCCCCGTGCTGGACCTCCAGCTGCTGTGATCGCTGCTTCTGGACTGCCCCGTGCTGGACCTCCAGCTGCTGTGATCGCTGCTTCTGGACTGCCAATCATCTGGCTACCAGTCAACTGGCTGCCTGTCAACTGGCTGCCAGTCAAGGGACCTGACACGCGCACCTCAGCAGGCCCTAGACAAGGAATATGAGTTTTTTCGTAGATTAAGATCAGCACGGGTAGCACCACTTTGCTACATTGGGCTGACGGTAAGGATCTATCCAAGTGGGAGTCATGGAAGGGACACAGGGCTTCCGGCTGCCAATAATCGACGTTGGATGTGGTGGAAAGTAAAGCTGTGTCCTTGTGGAACGCAGAGATTGGTGACGTAGCGTGGAAACACACCCGATGTTCACTCGACAACTCGGCATAGCACATTTGAGCTCAAGATACGTTCACCATGTTTGAGAGATAAGTCCGATGTCGTGATGCTTGCGGCCAATTCCAGCTAAAATGTGCCCTATATAAATTTGCCGAAGTAGGTTTCACATGTTTCTGAAACTCCTGCACTTCCATAAAACTTCCAATAACGTGTGTTTTATTGGGCGCCACGGGAGCGCAGCTGCTGTCGGTTCACCGACTGTCTGCCACGAGATAGTGTCAGTCCTGTGTCAGTGTCAATGTGTCAGTCCTGTGTCATTGTCAATGTGTCAGTCATGTGTCATTGTCACTGTGTCAGTCCTGTGTCATTGTCACTGTGTCAGTCCTGTGTCATTGTCACTGTGTCAGTCCTGTGTCTGTCATATACTGTCAGTCCTGTGTCAATGCCACTGTGTCAGTTCTGTGTCATTGTCAATGTGTCAGTCCTGTGTCATTGTCAATGTGTCAGTCCTGTGTCATTGTCACTGTGTCAGTACTGTGTCATTGTCACTGTGTCAGTCCTGTGTCAATGCCACTGTGTCAGTTCTGTGTCATTGTCAATGTGTCAGTCCTGTGTCATTGTTACTGTGTCAGTTCTGTGTCTGTCATATACTGTCAGTCCTGTGTCAATGCCACTGTGTCAGTCCTGTGTCTGTCATATACTGTCAGTCCTGTGTCAATGCCACTGTGTCAGTCCTGTGTCTGTCATATACTGTCAGTCCTGTGTCTGTCATATACTGTCAGTCCTGTGTCAATGCCACTGTGTCAGTTCTGTGTCATTGTCAATGTGTCAGTCCTGTGTCATTGTCAATGTGTCAGTCCTGTGTCATTGTCACTGTGTCAGTCCTGTGTCATTGTCACTGTGTCAGTCCTGTGTCTGTCATATACTGTCAGTCCTGTGTCTGTCATATACTGTCAGTCCTGTGTCAATGTCACTGTGTCAGTTCTGTGTCAGTGTCATTCCTGTGCCGCCTCTCCTCGCCCGGCCGGTTCCCCTGATAGCGTCATCCTGGTGGTTAGTATCGAAGACTATTTCATAAGTTGGGCCCACCAGACGCTGACATAACCTTGGTCGGACCTTCAGACCAACAGCTGGAACTGTAACAAAGTTTCTAAAGATACCCCGTTTTGACCGTACAATATGTATACTGGCGTAGTATCATAATGCTGGTCTGTCGCTGTGGGTGGTGCGACCCCGTCAGTCAGCCGACCTGCCATGCCCCGTAAATGTCACGCCAGTACCTCTCCGTCCGACCGGGTCACGAGGTCGCACGTCCCCCGTCGGGATTGGATCGGCGCTCCTCGGGCCGACGCCCGGCGCCGTCATCAGCCGGTATCCGCCGGACCTCACGAACCGCCCCCGGCCGTGGTCATACTGGTCTGGACTGTCGAGCGGTGCGGGCCTGTCGCGAGGTCGGTCGCGCCAACAAATTAATAACTGGATTTCTGCCTTAAAATCTAGAACTGGGAATTGCTGCTGTCGGCTGTCGCTCTAGAACATTATTGCGAACGCTGACGCGGGCTGCCGTGTGGAATAATATTACTTGCGCAATATGCCGTGCAGTGGACGGCCTGTGTGGAACAGCCGGAGTAACGCGGAAGCGAAGTCGAAACCCCAGACTCTCACGTGGCCTATATAGAGTCCAGCAGACTTTTCTACAGAGTCAGTGTGGTGATTGGACAGTGAATGCCAACGCTAGCATCATTTGCCTAAAAACAGCAATGTTCGTGCGAGCACATTCAGTCTTTTGTGCTCTTGAATTATATTTCGCGGACAATGACAGTAGCTTGGAATTTTACGAAGTTATAGGAACCTCAACGGAATAATTAAGTTAAAAACATAAGACGACTTCATTTCATTAAATAAAGCTCCTCAAATGTCTTCTGTTTCTGAGCTCCTGATCAAACCTGCCGTAGCGTCCATGACCCTGTTCACAGAACCCGAGGTCGCTGCGGCTCTGTAGTCAAAATAGGCTCCGCCCACTACCCTACTACCGAGACGTCGGTCAGTAGCGGGACGCTCTTCAACGCTGCCGCGGCCCGCCGCGGTCAAAGCTTGCGCCAATCATGCACGCGTTAGTGCAGTATCTCACGTATGTTTTTTTTCTCGCGTGAATGTCGTGAATCACGTAAAGCCCTTTCCAAATATGTCATTAGTTCTGCGCTACCCCAAATATTTCATGAGACATTGGGCTTAACATGGTTTCTCCCCATATCCCTCAATACATTCTGCCTTCAAGGCTAGTTCACGGTTTTGCTGCCTGGCGGCGCGACGGCTCATGGACCCCCACCCCCTGGTTAGTACCTGAGGTTGTCAGGTGATACTAAGGTTGTGAGGACACGTCAATTGTTACGATTACATAGCATGCGTTCCCTCTGTGGTCAGATTTGTGCTCTATGTTGCATTTCCAAAAGAACATAACCGATAATGTGAAAGACGAAATAAAAGAGAAAGACGTATATTTGGGCCATCCGCAATAAACCCGTGGCTATTACAGCATATTTTCGATTGCTAAAACAGATGTCACATGAAAAAGAGCTGTCACAGACACACATAAAACATATAACAATTCCTCATACCAGCGTCACGGAAAGAGTTAGCAAGTACGGTAAGTATAATAAGAAGCCAGCAGGTATGAAGATAGCACAGCAAGTAAGAAAGAGATCGAGTACGATATGAAGTCAGGAAGCAGATCAGGTCAATCTGACCGGTCCCATACACAAATCCGCCTAAGACGGCGACCAACCGTGAGAACTGGCAGTTTCCTCAGTTCGTGTGGCACTTCATTGTACAGGGTAGGACCTCTGGAGAAAAAAAAACGACGCCTATCCATCTCTGTTTGTGACCTGGAGACGTATAGGTCCCGGTCCTGACGGGTGTGGCGGTCATGGTACTCGGCGACTGTTGAGATGGTGCCGGCTGATGAAGCCAGCTCCTGCAGTCGGCACACCTTGTGAGGTAGCCACAGCGTGTGGTGGTTGGTTGGCTATTTGAGTTTTAGGGCGCATCGACCAGGTTTGGTCATTTAGCGCCCATGGCACAGCGTGTGGCATGAGGCTATGAGGCAGTAAGGAGATTGCTGTTATTCGAAGTAAGGAGTTCACATTAACAATTGTCTCAATAATAATTATTTTGGAGACAGCTGCTAATGTGGTCAGGTAAACAGCAGGTCAGAGTTTTTACACTGCGGAAAGAGTGGGCTTACACCAAATACGCAATCGGTTTAATGGTTCTAGCTTACAATGCAAAAGATTGACAACCTTTAGATACTTTTTCTTTTTTCCCTTGAACAAAGGTAAGCCTGTTGCCGATGCCAAAATAATTTGACATGAGACATGGTGAGTGTATACTGCAGTGGATTTGCCAGCATTGTTATTAAACGAAAAATAATGACAGGATGGGCTCCCTCCAAATCCATTCCAACCCTCTCATGGGAATCCTCGGCACACCCTTGGGGGGGAGCGGCAGGGGCTGACACCAAAATCCGAAAGTTGGCCTCCCAAAATCGGTGGGCTATATCCGCCAGTGGCAGGAACTCTGGAACAAAACGGGGCCTGCCCATCTCTATTTGTGACCTGGGGACATACAGGTCCCGGTCCTGACGGCTGTGGCGGTTGCGGTACTCGGCGACTGTCGAGATTGTGCCGGCTTCATCAGCCGACACCTGCAGTCGGCACACCTTGTGAAGTAGGCACAACGTGTGGTATGAGGCCAAGTTCTCAGCGCTCATCCGGCGAAAAAGCTCGAACAGATCCGTGACATTGTCAAAGTTAGTTCGTCCGAATATAACTTTTGCTCCGAAGTTGATTTTTTATCATCCGGGACATTCTTTTGGGTACTATTTCTGTACACCGAAATGCAGTACCGGATTTGAGAGAGCACCAAGGCACCGAGAGCACCGAGATGACAGTTGGTGCCAGGTGACCTCTAAGATGAGATAGACCGGCCAACGTTCCCAAACATTGTCTGGTAATGGTGGAAACATGCGAGTTCCAGCTGAGGGTGCGATCAAGTGTGAGCTCTATATTTTTTACTTCTGAAACGTGGAGCAATTGCTGATCGCGAAACGTTACAGTTAATTTGTGGAGATTGCGAACATTTTGTTCGCTGCCAAAGACCACAAGCTGGGTTTTCTCCGCATTTACTTTTAGGCTGTTACCGCGGGACCACACGTCGAGGGAGACTAAGACGTGTTCCAACTCGGTAGCGACACCTTGGATGCGAGTTTTGTTTCCGGTGAACAAAATGTGTGTGTCGTTTGCATACTGAACGACCACTGCGCCTTCAGGGAACGGACTGAGGTCGTTGGCAAAGACGCAGTAGAGCAAAGGGCCGAGAGGTGAGCCTTGAAAAATTCCGATGCTGTTTGGAAGTGGAACATAATTTAAGCTGCCATCCAGACTGTCAGTGAGGCTAAGTATGGTCGAAAACCATGATAAGATAGGCCGAAAACCATGAAGTGTCAATACCGTGCTGGTTTAATTCGCTCAAGAGTTTTGAATGGTCTATCACGTCAAAGCGTATGCTCAAGTCCAGGAGGAAAATGAGAGACATCTGACCACGAGCACACAAAAACGCATAGGGGCGGGGATGGCCAAGTGGTTAAGGTGTCAGGCTGTTGGTATCAAAGGTCCCGGGTTCAAAACTAGCGCTGCTCGGGACATTTCGCAATCCCGCGGCCCACCGGCGAGACAGTGTGGGCGCGCCATTAGCCGTAAATGCGCATAAAGTGTGCCGTGAACCACCCAATGAACAAACAAACAAACGAAAACGCATATGCCCGCCAGCGTTGCCGATGCGCAGCAGCATGTCCGTCCTTCCTGGTGCACAGCTGTCGCGACCGGCCCATGGTGGAACGTGCCCGTGTGTCTCCACTCATTCGATTGGCCCATTCGTAGGTGCGCCATAAATTCCTCAACCAATCACATGGTCGAATCTAGGAATGGAAGCTCGAATGCTTTTGGTATTGCCGGTGGAACACCAATCAGTACATTGACGCCGCACGGCAGTACGAAGGTTTTGATTGCTCTCTCGTGGTCATCGCAGTCTATTTTGCTATCCAATCTCTGAATTTGCAGAGGCCACCAGGTTCCTTTTAAGAGAACAATTGTAACCAAATATTTCAGAGTACACAAGGTTTTTCCATTGGCGGAGCTTCTTGAACGTGCCCCGTCAATTCACGACCAACAGCTGTCGCGATTTGGCCTCGGGGTGCACGCCGTTACATCAGAGGAACGTGAGTGAATCAGATGCTGGCAACGACGATAACCGTGCCAAGCCCCCACAAATGACCGAATCCCACGCGGAATACTCTGCGAGGCCTCCACCCATGACCGAATCCCACGCGGAAGACTCTGCGAGGCCTCCACCCATGACCGAATCCCACGCGGAAGACTCTGCGAGGCCTTCACCTATGACCGAATCCCACGCAGAAAACTCCGGCAAGTTGTCTGAACCATGCTTCCGTGGTTGGTTGGCTTCTGTCTCTGATTGTTACGCCTACGAATGTCCTGGAGGCTTGCAGTAGATTGAGTTCATGTCATTAGCTCATCCCATCTTTCATTCCGTTTCAAGTATGTATAAGGTTAGGTTAGCGTAGCATGCTTCAATTATAAGTTGAAGATACGGAAGGATTAGTTGAATTAGTTGAAGCCTAGCACAGTACTTATGACTGAGTAAAGGTGGTTGAATATAATTGAATTGAAGATCATCGGGGATAATTGAACACATTGAGTAAGAATGAGGATTTCTGGATGTGAATAAGGTTATCCAGAAAACACATCTAAAAGCATAACTCCTCAACCCAGAACACAACTCGGTGGCAAGAATACTCTACAATGAGCACCACTGCATGCCTATCCTCTTACTCTTCCTGCAGACGTCCGCGGCATTTTGATATTTCAGGCACCACTTTTAATTTCTGAAAGGACGTCCGAAATGTTTTGGGTGTTCTGAGGAAAAGCAGCGAGTTTCTGTTCCTCCTCAGTGTCCGACCGCTGACCGCCGTGCTGACTCCGCCTCTGACCACGTCCTCCCACCTCGCCGGTCTGCCACCCCGACCCATCCCGCTGACACCACCTCTGGCTACGTCCCTCCACCTCGCCGGTCTGCCGTCCTGACCCATCCCGCTGACTCCGCTTCTGGCCACGTTCTCCCACCTCACCGGCCTGCCGCCCCGACCCATCCCGCTGACTCCGCCTCTGGCCACGTCCCCCACCTCGCCGGTCTGCCGTCCTGACCCATCCCGCTGACTCTGCCCCTGACCCATCCCGCTGACTCTGCCCCTGACCCATCCCGCTGACTCTGCCCCTGACCCATCACGTTGACCCGACCACAGTGCGCCTCTGACCCAAATCCGCCACAATCGATACCGATACTGCGTGCCGACAAGCCAGAAACTGCGTGTGCGTTCGCCGCTAATCTGAGCTGAACGCGCGCCAGCGATACGGACCACCTGGCGCCCGCCACCGCCAAATAATGACCCTAACGGCGCAAGCGCCGACGGCCGTATCGGCGAGGGATGGTCGGGGCGCGTCGGCGTGTGATCTATTGTTGTTCCAGCGGAGGAAATCCTCGGTGCCAGTGAATGTGGCACAAGGTGACAAGATTCTCGCGCGTCTTGCCATTGCTTCACAAATGGTATGTTCAATTGGTGTCAGGATTGACCCTAGGAAGTTCATAGAGGTCACCATTGTGTTTTTGGTAGACACTTCTGTCATCCCTCCCCATTTGACTATAAGATGTGTCATTTATTTGACAATGACGCGAACATGCTAGCATATTCACCCATCCTGCCGAGGTCAACTGCCCGACATCACATCACCTCACATCATAACGTGCGACATAGTCAGCGGCCATCACACTCCAGATGTGCCACGCTAATATTATCCGTAGTATGCACCACGGACGTAGTATGCACCACGGACGATCGGCCGCTGCCATCATCAGTGCTCCGCTGTCTAGCATTCCGGTGGCTCAAGCGTTCACGGAGACTTCTGAAAATCGTTAATGTTGCGAGCTTGAATTTTGCGTCCATGCATTCCACGCACCACCATAGGCCTAATGTTGAATTTAGAAGGGACTCCATCGAATCGACCCGAGCACCAAAAATGCAGAAGAGGTCCCGAAAAAAAATGTTCAGCGATATGTTTTTTTAAAAGGTGCCATCGGCATAAAAAACGTTGATCAACCGCAGTGGCGTACCAAAGAAGAAAATATCCCCACCACGTTGAAGGGATGGGCTCCCAATAATCGCTCTGGGGCCCCAGAAATTCGCGACGGGGTCCCAAGTATTTGCGTATGGGGCTGTAAATAGATACAGGTAAAAAATCAATCTGCAAACAGATTGGCTTTTTGAAGAATTTCTTTTCCTGATTTTTAATGACATATTTTTTCCCGGCCCCTCAGAGCCGGAAAAGGCAGGACGGAAAAAGTTAAAAAAAGGAACCAAAAATTGCGTCGAACTCAGACAATTGGTGTAGGTTCCCTCCGGAACCACGAGTCTGGACCCCAAAAATCGCCCCGGGACCCCGATAAATTATACCGGAGCCCTAAGAATCGTACTGGGATCCACAAATATGCGCTAGAAGCACCAAGTAAACAGCGGGACCCGATAAGCACAACGACAGGCCGAAAACGTGCCGGACCTTCCAAACCGTACCGTGAGTATCGCCCGGACCTTCCAAACCGTACCGTGAGTATCGCCCGGACCTTCCAAACCGTACCGTGAGTATCGCGAAAGCGCCAGGGCCTTAAAACACGCGTTTCAACCCTAATTCAACTCTAGATATACACACCGGAAGCTTTAAAAAAAAACTAAGCGGAGGTCCTTAATGCACACTGGAGCCATGGGACTGCATGGGCCCCTAAAAACTGGCTGGGCCCCTCAAAAGGCGACATGATCGTTAAAAGGGAACGAAAAGAACACCAAACAAGCAAACAAACATTACACAAACACATCGTGGTCTTCAAAAGCGTTCCACTACCTCAAACATATCGTCGGTGCACAAAAAAGGCAACACAACTAAAATAAAAGCCTGGGTCACAAAAATGTCAAACAGTCCGCCAAACTGCCTGTTTGTCAAATAACGTTCGTCATCCATCGCTACTTCAACTTTACACCTCTTTTTATCGGATCGTGCAATAGTCAGTGCAGTCGAGGGTTTTAAGCATTAGCCTCTTCCTCTGTCACTTTTTGTGTTTTTGCTGCTCTTCTGTATTTCACTCTAGCCTCTTGAAGAACCAAGTGTGCATTAGGGTGGGTCATCACTTGGTTCCTGAAAACTGCTAGTGAAATTATCGTGACAAATATCATTCCGAACTCACATTAATTTTTTTCAGATTTTTTTATTGAATTTTAGGGGTGGCCCGCTCTCGTTTTGTTACACCATGTTTGCCAACATTTGTACAAAATCGCCTTTTTGAGGAGGATAGAATTTCTCCATGTGCTTCAAACTTCCGTTGTGGGTAGTTCTGGTTGCATTTCATCATATGTGTAAGTTTTGTGGTCCAATCGCATGCGGGTGTCGAGTTTCATTAAGTTCATTTTATTAAGTCGGGTTTTGGCAACGCCATCTATTGAGCGCAAGAAGAACCATGAATGAAAACATCCTTTCCCAACGCTTTCTTGAAGCGCGAATGCGGGGAAATGATAAAAGGTCACTACAGCAGATGTATTCTTTCCGAAATCACATGTTCCAGGGTTCTAGATACCTCCGTTCCCCATATATACGTAGACCAATTAATCCCGTCCATTGTGTGCGATACACTACGCCATACAAAAGTTCACGGTCGACTCATCTGTGCGCCGTGCAGTTTGTGAAAGCGATTCCGTACTATTTTGAACTAAATCTGGCATCATCGTAATATTCTGAAACAGCAGCACTGGCACCGCTTCCGACGGAGTATTGTAATCAGAGACGCCCCCGTCCCTAGGGCTAGTATGACGTCAGCTACACAGATCACGTAATGTGATCGCCGGGTAGGTCGCTCGGGGGCATATCGCGGTCGACACGTCCGCGGCAGTGTGGTGGGTCGGGCGCTCTGTACTCACTGCAGGGCATTTATTGAATATCCGAGGTAGTGGATATGTCGTGCTCAGAAGAGAGGAAATCTAGAGCGTTTGATACAGGTGTTACATGGTTGTATTCTGACGGTCGAAAGGATATGTCGTATGTAATGATCGAACGAGACGAAGCCGGCCCATCAAAAACAAAACCGCAGGAAGAGCACATTGCTGTTGTGGCCGAGCCCGGCAGCGAGTATTTAACTCACTTCACCCCAGCGTCAGGAAAGGCGTGTGATATCTTTAGAGAGCTCCATGCCGTCGCTGCCGAATATGGTGGTGGAGTTGTCGTAATCGGGGCAGACAGAACGGCCGTGAATACTGGGCGACATGGTGGAGTGTGTCGTATGTTTGACTTATTTGAGGGGAAAGCCGTCCATTGGTTCAAATGCCAGTTGCACGAAAGGAACTAAATTTCCGAGCAATTATCAATGGGTTAGACGGCGGTACAACGGGTCCGCGGTCATTCAGTGGACCGATCGGTACGCAACTGGCAGGTGACTTGGAACAAAGGCCAGTCACAGCGTATGAGCCTGTGCCGGGTCAGGTCCAATATCTACCCGAGGAAATCGTGGAAGACCTCAGCACCGATCAGCTTATTTTGCATCAGCTGGCTATCGCCGTTCAGGGTTGGTGCATCCCGAGGGAGTTAGCGACCAGAAAGATCGGTTCCCTGAATATGGCTAGGTGGCTTACTCTCGCTGCCCGTATTTTGCGCTTGTACGTTTCGACGACCAAACCAGATAACAATCTTGAAGTCCTGGTACATTTTGTCGTGAATCACTATGCCCCGATGTGGTTTTATATAAAATCACACCCGTTCTGCCGCAGTGTAGAATTGCTCAGACATCTCCCGGACCGCGTGCAAAAGGTAATCCAGCCGGTCATTCAGAGAAACGCCAACTGGGCCAACCCTGAATCACTGCTGCTGGCCATCCTATGCAACAGCGATGTGACGATCAGAGAGCAGGCGGTCAGGATCATAATCGAGTGCCGGTGGAACAGAACAGAAGACGCAGATGACGTAAGACCATACGAACTGCCAAAATTAGGTTTGCGGCAACAATGTACACGGAGCTAATCAACCGGGATCAGGAGCTCATAACTGAGCCCCCCCCCCCCTGACGCTGTCAACAAGTGAGCGAGACCTGGACGCAGCGGGGGAACGTGTACCGATGTACCCGGTGCACACCCAGGCGGTAGAGAGGGCTGTAAAATGTGTCACAGAGGCATCTGCGGCCGTTGTGGGCGATGCTGCGCGGCATGGATTCATCTGTGCGAAGATGAGCCATAGGCTAGCGGTGCCATCCTTTCAGTCCAGGCAGAACTTTGATTTTGACGTTTTGTAGATGACCAGATAGGATGGCTGGAATGGATGAAAGCGAGTTGTGTGCAGGTGTGTACTTGTGCTGGTGATCCGAAGTTCGCTGGCCTGTTTGCGAAAGAATAAATCATGTTTGACTTGGAAAATATCGTTTCCTGTTAGTGATAGTCATTGTGCGGCTTTAGCTGAAGTTCAATTTAACAGGCCACAGCCCATACCAAAGCCATTCTAACGAGAAAGACGGATGTGCGTCACCAGCGTTTTCAGTGTGAACTGGTAACAACGTTGATCGGACTACCTGCAGCGCCGACACCTGAAACGTCTGGTGGAACTTGGAAGGTAAAACGTTTAATAGTGACAGGGGTGTCATCAGGGATTGGCATAGGGGCTCCAGCCGTAAGCTTCGCAACTAGAGGGGGGAGGGGGGCTGATCCACTTGATTTTTCCATGAATATATACAGAACGTCTATGTAGCGGAAGTAGGTATGCAAGCTGGGCCGGTCGCCGGGGACGATTGAAGTCCACCTCCCCCCCCCCCTTACTCGCGTTTTCTAGTGATGCCTCTAGGTGTCAGTTAGACACGGGAAGCATGCTTGAAGGTGATGTTACCTTTCGTCGTTTGCCCACATTTGCGCTCGATTAAACCGTCGGGAACGTATGTTATCACCCATAGTTATACTCCCGGTCAACAGATGGCGTTGCCAAACTCGACTTAATAACACGAATATCTCTACAACCACAAGCGAAAGGACTAAGAAACTTGCACATATGATAAAAGGCACACGATACTACCCATGATATAAGTTTGAAGCACTTCGATAAATTCTATCATGCACAAAATTGTAATTTGGTGTTAATTTTGGCAAACATGGTCTTTAAAAACTGGAGGGGCCACCCCTAGAATTGATTTTTTTAAATCAGAAAAAGTCATGTGAGCTCTGAATGCTATTTGTCATGATAATTTCACTAGCTGTTTTTGAAAACTTAACATCGACCCACCCATGACCCAGCCTAGTGTGCATGCATTGATGCAGTTCCAGATATTCTGGCTATGCAATCTTCGGGACATCCCGGGCTTTCCTTGGGCCGGGCGGATCAGATGTCTCCACAGCCAGTGAGGAATCTTCCTGGTCTCCCAGAGCGCTCCACCTGTTCATCAGTTCTCACCTTGACCATAGTCCTGTAAACGATGGACTTGGGTACGCTATGGTACATACATTGTAATACAATGTATGTATCATAGCGGATGTAATACAATGAATGTATGTACCATACCATACTATGCTCAGGTTCGGATTTACTTGAACAACCTTGACAATCGTGTCCCGAATCCGCTCCTTCCTGAAGGATGTGTGACTGGGACAGAATTGATGCTTATAGTTAAAATTGTATGTGAGGGATTGCAGCTGCATGTCCCAACTGCAACTTCACGACTGCAACTGCAACTGCAGCAACTACATGGCATCCCAGGTACCAAGTTGTATCACCATCGGTCGCTTAATTCCGGAAATATTGTACTCCTACCACTTACCCATTTCATGCGGCCGCCCGTTATGCTGCTGAAGAGTGGCAAAAAGCCATGACAAGCAGTATTTTAAGCAGAAAACCGTTTGCCGTACAGCAGAGTAAACTGAATGATGTGACGATGGAGAACATGTCGATCACATCACCCGGTCCATGATCTGTTCACATTCAACAATTGTACAAGGATGGTGATGCATCAGGGACGAACCCAGGAGGTACAGGGCCATGTCCTGTAATTCTATTTGATGAATAATATTTTTGCATCTTTAGTATTGTTATGACAATGCACTAATTTACTATTTTGCTATTCATTAACTAGTATATCATTGCAATATTCTGTGATTTGATGAACACTATGTTACGAGATGAACATTGTTTCCAGCAGACCCGACGAGTGTTAGCTGTTCACATCTGATGTGTTCTGCGTAATCTGGGATTGCGCTTGCTGAAACTGGTGAAACCCCATGTCACTCTTCTAGATCCGCCCCTGACATCAAGCCAAACCGTGAAAAGTGATATAAAAACACACACACACACACACACACACGCACACGCACACGCACAAGCACACACACACACACACACACACACACACACACACACACACACACACACACACACACACTCACACACACACAAACACACACAGGAGCGTCGATTTGTATCCTTTTGTGGG
Organism: Imbricaverruca yamaguchii; assembly: GCA_034440575.1. NCBI lineage: Eukaryota > Metazoa > Arthropoda > Thecostraca > Neoverrucidae > Imbricaverruca > Imbricaverruca yamaguchii. The sequence goes on from JAOTOL010001518.1 coordinate 286,507, forward strand.
GGTCATGGCCCCACCAATGTTGATTTTGGACCCCCCCCCCATGTTGACTTGTGCCCCCTAATAAGCCATGCTGTTTTTATGTTCATAAAAAAGCTAAAGGAAAAAAAGAAGAAGAAAAAAACATCATGCAGTATAGAAATCTTAGTTTATATTAACCAGAGTATTTTGTACTGTAAAGAAACAGATTAGGTTTAGATAGTGGACTGACTCTCCACCTTTTGCTGCAAAATTGAAAATTATGTAAAAAACAACAACAAAATAACTGGATTTCCTTCCACTGTGGAAGTACAACTTGCATCATAGAATGCTGAGATTAGCGGATGCTGACGGATTCAGGAACATCAATTTGTATCCTTTTGTGGGGCCATGGCCCCACCAATGTTGATCTTGGCCCCCTCAATGTTGATTTGGGCCCCCCAATAACCACTGCTATATTTATGCTGATAAAGCTAAAGGAAAAAACGAATAACACCATGCTACTTAGAATACTTAGTTGATGCCAACCAACACACTTTGTAATGAAATGGAACAGATTTGGATTGGATAGTGGATTGACTACCCACTTCTTGCTGCAAAATTTAGCATTGTGTGGAAAAACAAAGAAGTTGGATTTCCTTTCACTTTGCAAGCATAGTTTACATCATAAAATGTTGAGATTAGGTGATGCTGATGCATTTTAAACCAGATGGTATAAAAAAATTAGCAAAGCCACTAGACAACAATTGCATTGCCATAATGATGCTTGCACACATGGTCAATAGCAAAAGCACATGCATATGGAACTTGAACTGGATTCATTCTATTCTTAATTTCTGGTCAGTGTCAAACATGCACATAATCTGGTCATCAACAACAATCAGTCATTGAGATAGAGGATATACAGACTATATTTATCTTCAGAGCCAACCCGTCACACCATGAGCTTGATATTTACCTAGGTAGGTACCTACCTACCTACCTCTATGCCCAATGACAATGTGCATATATTCAATAATATGGGCATCACAGCCAATAATACCCAATGTATCTGATAGCTTATGATACTATGAAAGAAAAAGTGAGCAAGAAGCTGCATGCACACTATTATAATTTCTATTCTTGAAAAAAGCAAGCAGGCAGGTAGGTACTAAACCATAGCTTACAAGAGTAGTTATACAAGGTCAGACCAGTGTTACCGAGGCCGTCCAACACTATTTCGTTTCAAGTTTCAGGTAAAAATTTCAGAATTTGGGGGCCCATTTCGTAAAATCAACGGATTTAAGTGTAAAAATGGTGCGTATGCTCAAATATAAGTGGTGCATCGCTTAGACATGTTTTCCAACGCATCTCTCACCTGAATTATCCTATGTTTGTGCGTTCTGTTGAACCGGTATCGAATGTTTTGGGCATTCCACCCACTTTCCGCAGCCAGCAGCGTGTGGACAAATGTAATTACAGATTCATTTGAATTGTAAGCTCGATTCGTATCCAATAGCGTGATCACACACCTACGAAAACACATCCAAAGTTCATAATCATATGTATCACACATCATAGGAATATCACGGGAGCCGATCAATCATGTCGGAGACACGACACGAGTCTCTCATCTCTCGCAGCTCGCCTCTATTGGAAACTGGTGCAGCCTGCGATGTCCTGCAGCTGTCCTCTATTCCACCATCTCCTCTGCGCCTTCCAGTGAGAGCGCCTCCTTGTCCATGTCCCGGCAGCGGCGCCAGGGGCCGCCGGCGAGGACGTCCTCCATCAGGGCCGCCGGCGGCTCGTACTTGGTGCAGCCGGCTGGGTTGCACTTAACGACCAGGATGGCCAGCATACGGCCCTTTGTGGTTGCCACCGCCAACCGGTTGGTCTGGGCGGTGTTGACACGGTTCATCGTACTGAAGACCCGCTCCACGGAGGCTGTTGAATGGGGCAGTGACATAAGGTCAGCCATGAATTCTGTCAGGAGCGGGAGCCGCTTCTGACCGGCGGCGTTGGTCAGCTGCGCCACCTTGCTCCAGAAGACGGGGGCGTCACACTCTTGACCGCTGCCGTTGCCGAGATCAGTGCAGCGGGAACCGCTTCTGACCGGCGGCGTTGGTCGCTCGCCACTGCTCCGACGACCCCCGGGCCCGGGTTGTGCGAGTCCCGCCGCCCGACGGGGGGCCGCGGCCGGCGGCGTTGGTCGCCCGCCACCTTGCTCCAGAAGACGGGGTACGTCACACTCGACCGCTGCCGTTGTCGCGATCAGTGCGGGGGAACCGCTCTGACCGGCGGCGTTGGTCAGCTCGCCACCTTGCTCCAGAAGACGGGGGCGTACACCCTGACCGCTGCCGTTGCCGCGATCAGTGCAGCGGGAACCGCTTCTGACCGGCGGCGTTGGTCAGCTCCGCCACCTTGCTCCAGAAGACGGGGGCGTCTGACCGCTGCCGTTGTCGCGATCAGTGCAGCGGGAAACGCTTCTGACCGGCGGCGTTGGTAGCTCGCCGCCTGCTCCAGAAGACGGGGGCGTCACACTCTTGACCGCTGCCGTTGCCGCGATCAGTGCAGCGGGAACCGCTTCTGACCGGCGGCGTTGGTCAGCTGCGCCACCTTGCTCCAGAAGACGGGGGCGTCACACTCTTGACCGCTGCCGTTGCCGCGATCAGTGCAGCGAGGAGCGCGCGCCACTCGTCGTTGATTTCGTCCCGGTCGCTCTCTCTCTGACCAGGTTCTTGAACCTGGCTTGTAGCGGCGCCAGCGTACGCGGACGCTGCTCGTCGTGAGCAGGCAGCAGCGCCACCTCCGCGTTCAGCACTCGGAGCTGGGCCAGGATGCCTGTGGCGTCCAGGTCAACCCGCTTCCTGATCTGCCCGCACAAGTCCTTCAGGAAGGTGAGCGCATCCAGTAGCAGCGTCTTTTTGTCATCATGCAGAGGCTCCTCCGCCAGCATGCTCTCGCATCACCCGCCCAGTCCGATACGCTCTAGCGGCATACAGTTTCCCGGGTCGGCAGGGTCGATCTTGTGTAGCGGCACGGACGACATCACAGCCGGCTTGACGTACAGCGACAGCAGCTCCCGGTAGCCGTCGCTGATGGCGCGGTGCAGACGGTGCAGCTCGAATATCTCTGACCGGAACATCACGTTCAGCCTGTCCATCTTTCGGACGACGAAGTGGACGAACAGCATCATTTGCTTCGTGCCGGACTGCTTCATTCGCTTGCTGATCTCCGCCGCTCTGTCGACCTTGCCCTCCGTGTTCGCCTCGGCGAAGCAGAGTAGCTGGAGAGGCTGCCACTGCTCCCGGATGCGACTTAACACCGCCCCGCGCGACAGCCAGCGAGACATCGCCACCTTAGGGATGTTGTGGCAGGGCGCGTCCACGGCCTCTTGGAGCAGAGTCAGGGTGTCCTGTCTCTTGGGGCTGCGGGCGAAGTAGCTGGCGATGTTCTTCACCAACATCTCTAGCCGACTTGGCAGGCAGGGCGCGGCGTGGCCGGCAAACAGTGCCAGCGAGTGGCAGATGCAGCCCATGACGAAGACGTCAGGCACCACCTCCTCCAGGTGTCGGCGGAAGCCGGCATTGCCTCCCATCATCGTGCCGCAGTTGTCGGTGCCGAGGCCGATGATGCCCTTCTTGTCGATGCCGGCGGATTCTAGCGACGAGATGACGGCGTCAAAGAGTCCACGGACCGTTCCACCACGCGGCTCCACCAGGTCCAACAGCACGTCCTTGGTCTCCATCGCCTCGTTGCCGTAAATCCTCACCAACAGCGCCATCACTTGGAACACAGAGATGTCCGTGCTTTCATCCAACATGATGCTGAACTTGCGGCTCGCGCACACGCTCGCGACCCTCTGAGCCTTGTTACGTGCAATCCCATGCACCGTCAGGTAGGCCATCTTGGTCAGCTTTGCAGACCCCGTGTTCAGGATGTCTGAGTCTGGTGCTGCGTGCTTCATCATCTCCCAGAAGTGGTCTGCCGGAGGAAATGACAGGTCGTGCTCGGCGAAGAAGGAGGCGACGATGAACTCGCAGCGAGCCACCTTGGTAGCGTGCGTAGCGGCTGGGTGAACTTCTGGAACTTGGGAGCGAAGAACTTCGTCAGCGGCATCCCAGTCGACGCTGCCACCGCCCTCTTGTGGGCAGCGCTCTCAGCGTGGCGCCTGAGGGCGCTCTTGTTGGGGTCCTTCAACGTAGATCGGCAGGGACGGCAATGACATCTGGCGCAGTCTTCCACGTCCTGCACGAGCCAGGCCTTGAACTCCGGATCCTTCAGCCAGTCCGCTTTTAGTGCCATGGGATACCATTTTTTCCTAGGTGGCGTGTCATTGCCGGCTCCGGATGTGGAAGACGCCATAGATCTAGGGGTGGGGGTAGAGGAATGGCATAGGTCAAGATTCAATCAGGTATGGATAGGGTTAGAACTCAATAAGCATGGATAGGATAGGGGTGGCCGTTTCCTTATTCCAACAGAAGACACTCTAAGTTACCGTCAAAATACGAGCGCGTCGGCAATGTATATATTTTAAAACATGTGCCACAAATGTCGACGAGGTTTTCTCCATTTGATTTTCATCCTTTTGAGAGGATGCCGCTCTTAAACCTTAACTAAAATTAAAATAAAATAGCACAACCCTTACATAATGCTTTTTGACACAATATTGAACTAGCAATCCGGAACGGTGAAAAAAAGAACCTTCGGACCCTAATAAAAATCCCGTCCTGCTAACCTCTAACGCTGGCATTCGGGATTGAAGCCATCCTATGATGATCCATCCCACTCGATACACTTGAGTATAATTTAACCACCACCTACCCCGCGACGAAGATCGCGGGATACCCACGAAAATACTCCTGCCTTATACCAGCTTTAGCCGACACTGGCCAAGGATTGTATACTAGTGTACAATTCTTGATACTGGCTATCTTCCCAAAATAGCCAGCAACACCAATGATATGTTGTGTCAACAAAATTCGATAAGCAGAATCGTAACCACATATCAAGAACTTTTATGAACTAAGCGAAAAAAATTGTAGATTTAATGGCAAATAATCGCATTGAATCAACAAAACTTTAAAAAATATGTCTACAAAAATAGCACATCTTATGTACCTTTTTGAGCGTCACCAAGATAAAAATAAAAGTTTGTTGAAGTTGGGGAATTTCCCAAGATTAGAAACAAAATCCCAAGATCCCAAGATTGAGGCTCATTTCCCAAGACATTGGGAAATTTGCCAAGGTTCGGCAACACTGGGTCAGACCTTATCACCCGCAGGTCACACCGGGGCTTTAAAAGTCTCCCTGGTATCGCCCAACAAATGAAGCCGGGAAACGAAAACCAGACCGGACACGAAAAATCACTCTTGGATCCAAAGGTTCTACAACAATAGCTCCAAAGTTTATAAAACGTGTTGCCCCTCCCCCCAAAAAGTGTCGTAGCCACTAAAACTAGCGCAAGGTATCAAAACAAGTGACCACGGTGCCCAAAAAATCGCACTTAGACCAAACAATTCAGGCTGCTTCATTTCAAAATCTCGCTGGGGCCACAACGCCGCGCCGGAGGCCCACACGTCGCAGCTGGCTTCCCAAGAACCAATATCTACCCGGAATGTCACCCTGCGAGCAGAAAAATTGCGTCAACGATCCACAATAAGAAGGCGTCGAACCCCGGAAAAGATCCTGCTGGGGCACCAGGGGAAAAAACGAGGCACCGCGAGCCCGAATAATCGTACTGGGGCCCAAAAATATCCTGCAGGGGGCTTACAGAAAATAGACCTGACGCCAAAAATCACAAGGGGACTCTTTCGAGTCGACCCGAGCACCGGAAACAAATCAGAATAGGTCCTGAAAGAAAATTATCCGAAGGGCCTTTCTACTCTCGATGGTGCCAGCTGCGGGAAATCAACGCTAAGCAGCCACAGTGGCGTACCAAGGGGGAAAATGCTGCCCCACATCCTGAAGGTGTATGCTCCCAAGAACCGCGCCGGTTCCCCCAAAATTCCGCTGGGCCCCATAAATTCGCATCAGGGGCCCAGAATTAGCGTAGCGGGCTGTGAATGCAGTGGGCACCGTAATACTTGCACCAGGCTCCCTAAAATTTGCATCTGATTCCACCAAAATCGCGCTGGGGCGGAGCTAATTACAACACGCCCTGATGACTCGCGACGATGCCTCCAAATAACGCGTACTGGACCCAGAATTCCGGCGGTAGTACCAAAAATTTGAGCGAGGCATCACAAATACTCCTCTGCAAGCACAGCGTGGCCCCACAAAACACATCTGAACTCGATAAAAAGTAAGCCGGTGCACTCTAAAATAAGGAGAAATTCCGAAGAATATATGTCCGAGTCAGGAAAATTTATCCTAAGCTCCAAGCATGCCCCAGCTGCCTTAAAAAATTGCGTACGGCCACGAAAAAGCGCTCAGGAGTTGACAAATTTCGGCGAGAAACGTAGCGGAAGGTGCCAGAGAAATCAGGCCGAGACTCGGACTTTAAAAATAGAATTCAGAAGTCACGAAAAGTTGCGTCGAACCCAGAAAACTGTTCCGAGTCTACCGGAACTATGCACCTGGGAACGAAATGTCGCACCGTGACCCAGGAAATTATGCCGAAAAGCAAATTGGTCGTAAAAAGGAACAAAAAGACCGGGCACGAAAGAAAGGCAAAGGCAAGAAAGGGGTCTTCGAAAACGCACCATTACCTCAAGCATCCGCCACTGTACAAAAAAAAGCAACAAAGCTCTAAAAAGTAGCCGGGTCTCAAATATGCACCAGGCCCCTAAAAAATTGGCTGGAGCTCTAAAACACATCCGTAGGCGAATAAAAACACAACGGGTAAAACAGCGAACACCTGGCTAGGGTCTCGGCTCGGTTGACAATGTTGGAGCATATTTAACTTAAGCTATGAGGTGCATCAAAGCTCAGTTCATCATAATTTCTTAACCACGAGCAAATGTGGCAAGAAGAAAAGTAATACATGGAATTGAATTCATCGAATTTTCTAAGCGAGCCGCCATACCAGTAAATTCACATGTCAAATATGGCGCAAGACTATCATGTGACAGCAATTAGCCCAACGTGGAGACCTAGCAGAAACTGTAGAAGCGCACGTAGTGTGGCGGATGCGCCGAGTGCGCAAGGTGCGCAAGCTACATGTGCACGACTGTTGGCGTTTTAACGACCCTCCGTGAGTAATCGGAATGCCTGAAACCAGAAAATTTGCGATTTTTTGCGATTTGTACCGGTGTAATTTCAGCAGTGTGAGGTGACTTATCAAGGGATACGAACACAATATCCTTTGAACAGGATCGGGGAGTTCGTGTTGAAATCCGGTGATTCAGAAATGATGGTGGCGGATTTGGCCCCATCGACAGGGCAGCTAAGTTGGTCAGTAATTATTCTTTAAAAAATAAAATAAAATAGTATCTCACTGACAGAGTGGTCCGTGGACTTTTTACAAAAGTGGAATCTGCTGGACAATTCCAAATCACTTTGCCCACCCCCATCGCAAATCCTAGGTACGCCACTACCATGGCATGACATAATTTGACCTGTTGATGGCCCTGACCCGCCGAAATGGACTCAGCAGCCCCGGTCCACCACAGTGGAAGGTGTACTCCGCGACCCCGGTCCGCCGCAGTGGACGATGTGCTCTGCGACCCTGGCCCGCCACAGTGGACGGTGTGTACTTCACAGCCCTGGTCTGCCATAGTGGACGGTGTGCTCCTGGGCACTCGTCCGACACAGTGGAAGGTGTACTCCGCGACCCTGGTTCCCCACAGTGGACTTCATGGTTGGAGAAAACGGGCTTTTCCTGGATTTTTCCCATCCATACCATGATACTCTTCACAAAATTATTCTCCGTGTTTTCCATTTGGACGTTTAATGGTGTTATTCGACAATGAATTGCCCTCTGGTAAAGTGCTCCAGATTCATTGAAACCGCAGTGATATTCTGATGTCACAGGTGTGAATGAAAATATCCTCCCCGACCCTGAACTCGCCCAATCACAACTTTGGCTTCGTCCCTCCTTAATGTTAGGCGCCAAGGAAATACTTTCATTGATTGTCGTGACAGTTCGGGTCTGCTGTGTTCCAATACTCCATCAAGGCCAGTGTGTTTTAGCCTGCATCTAATCGCTGAAACATTTTTATTTCAGCCGGTGTGTGCTTGTTGGTGTGTGGAGTGAGGGGAAGGCGCTGACGGTGACGCTGACGATGACGACATATCCAAACCCACTGTATGAAACTGCAGTCGCATGCCATTACTCAGAGTTGTTATGTTGACATGCACTGTGTACCGCTCTTTTAATTATGTGACTTCACCAGTTATTGGACGATTTTCCTCGTTCGTGAGTAAGCTGAATAAACATAAACATACACAACGCCGAATACAAACTCAGAATTTCTGAGATCTGAAAATATAGTGTGCGAAATCCGATGAGGTTTGTTTTGGTTGGGGGGGTAGGGTACGTGCGTTGACACTTGCCCCCCAATGTGTTTAAAAATGACACCCCCTGCACACACACACATAAACAAACTGCTGAAACGGCCATCAGTGACTGCGTATCGGCAGCAGTGGGCGCGGTGCCGGGCTTGCTCTGTCAGGTGCCAGGGCTGTATCCTCCATCCATGAGCCCCAGTTAAGTGTTGTTGAGGCTGACCCCGGAGCTGCTGTGACGCAGTGTACAGCAGCGGTCGCGTCCATTGTGACAGCCTGCGTCACTGAATCTATCTCCGCTGATGACGTCGCCCGCGCTCCGACAAAAAGCGCCGGTAAAAACGCCGCCAGACACGTGGCAAAAAACTGCGCCGCCGGGTAAAAACAAACCGGAATGAATGGTGGCGGTGGTGTTCTCGGCATATCGATGGCGTCCGTTGTTATTGGTCAGTCTGGTGCGCTTTTTCTGCTTCCGTAATAAAAGCTGCGTTCCGGTCGGGATGTTTACTCTCCAAAAACTGTTCGGTGGAGGATTTGGCGAAGGCATTCGACCCGCCACGGATATGTTAATTGAGAAATGGTCGGGGAATAGTGGAGATGAGAGAGAACGATGGAACATAAGACTAACTAAGACGAAGCAAGGAATAAATTAGTCGCGAACGCTGAATGTTGGCTGGGGCTAAGAATTGTGTGGCTGGACCGTCATTGAGATGGGAGAGTGGATTTTCATTGGGGTTTTTTTCAGTGTGCGGCCGGGGGACAATATTCGCTAGCTGCATGACGTTGTGTGGTTAGCAGCGAAATCGCCAATAATCAAACAGGGACCGAAATCTGCTTGAGCAAACCATTAATGTTGCACATTGTGGCGCATTTAGTGGAATCTTGGGGGTAGATATATGGGAAGTATAATATATTTTAGTCCCTTGGCTTGATTGAATTAGTCCCGCCACATTCAAAGATATCTCAAAGTTACTGTGACGCTGAGGACACGGGTTACAGATGTTCAGTACCTCTCCTTGTCCATGGTCTGAGCTTGCCTTGTGTTGGTATATAGGCTGGCTGGCAGGTTGGCATTGGCCTCTTACTGAGGTATATTTAGTGTTGCCCACAATGTGAGTTTCTTGTATCGCTGCAATAGGTGGTGTGCTATTTAACATCAACTGCTTGAGTTCGGAGCGACCCGCTGGGATGCCGCTAACGTTTCGCTTGGCTTCCCGAACAGGTTGGTGTGTGGGTTTGCTTGTTAGTGTGTGGGTTTGCTTGTTAGTGTGTGGGTCTGCTTGTTAGTGTGTGGGTCTGCTTGTTAGTGTGTGGGTTTGCTCGTTAGTGTGTGGGTTTGCTCGTTAGTGTGTGGGTTTGCTCGTTAGTGTGTGGGTTTGCTTGTTAGTGTGTGGGTTTGCTTGTTAGTGTGTGGGTTTGCTTGTTAGTGTGTGGGTCTGCTTGTTAGTGTGTGGGTCTGCTCGTTAGTGTGTGGGTTTGCTCGTTAGTGTGTGGGTTTGCTCGTTAGTGTGTGGGTCTGCTTGTTAGTGTGTGGGTCTGCTCGTTAGTGTGTGGGTCTGCTTGTTAGTGTGTGGGTTTTGTGGGTTTGCTTTGTTAGTGTGTGGGTCTGCTCGTTAGTGTGTGGGTCTGCTTGTTAGTGTGTGGGTCTGCTTGTTAGTGTGTGGGTCTGCTTGTTAGTGTGTGGGTTTGCTCGTTAGTGTGTGGGTCTGCTTGTTAGTGTGTGGGTCTGCTTGTTAGTGTGTGGGTTTGCTCGTTAGTGTGTGGGTTTGCTCGTTAGTGTGTGGGTCTGCTCGTTAGTGTGTGGGTTTGCTTTAGTGTGGGTTGCTTGTTAGTGTGTGGGTTTGCTCGTTAGTGTGTGGGTCTGCTTGTTAGTGTGTGGGTTTGCTCGTTATGTGTGTGTGGGTTTGCTCGTTAGTGTGTGGGTTTGCTCGTTAGTGTGTGGGTCTGCTTGTTAGTGTGTGGGTTTGCTCGTTAGTGTGTGGGTTTGCTCGTTAGTGTGTGGGTCTGCTTGTTAGTGTGTGGGTCCTTCCGGCCGGGTGGCGGGCGCTTGACAGCGACCCCCGGCCGCTCCACGCTCTTTCATAGATTTCTCCGGAACAAGACAACATTGTTACGGCATAGTGTGATTACGTACATCCTGAACATCGAACCGTGAATGTGTGACGCCGCCAAAAACTGTGAGTGCCTTAATCATCTGAAAACCGCTATATTAAGTTTGAATACCTCAACGGATACTGATGCTTGTAATGTGCGAGGGCGAGCCACATTACCCAAGAAAACCCTCTGACGCATAAGGCAAGATTCGTAATTAAGCCAAGTTCCCGGTCCTGTCATCAAAATTTCATGATCAGTGCGAGCATATGAGAAAACAGCAAAACAAACAGAACTATCGTCATGTCCACCAGCCGCAGAACAGCCACCAGTCGGAAACGCGCATCCATACCAACATCAATCGTTTCGCACCTCTCTACCCCCGTCAACACTGCCCCCTAGAACAGCCGCCACAGATGTCTACGTGTCTGGAGGTCCGGACCGACCCCGGCCAGCCGCGCCCGGCCGCAGCCGGCGCTAAAGAAAACAGCGCCGAGCCGCCCCCTGGCCTGGTCCACCCCGCCGAATCGGTCCCGGTCGGACGCCGGCGACGGCTGAGGAGGCGAGGATGCCGGGGCGGACAACAAGTGAAGAGAAGAGCCATTGAACGAGCAAAACTATCAGCTCAAAGGAGTGCTGCTCTGCATCCCACTCCCGGCACTGGGGAAGCCACCCGTCGTGTGGAGTGCCGTAGACAAGATCGTAGACGTAGCAGTATCCAGCAGACCCGTCATCAGAGGCGGCCACCCACAGATGCCAACAGAGTGACCGCTCCGGCCACCTATAATTTAGGACACATTAACGCATGGTCCCTCGCCCCGAAGCTTAACCTTGTCAACGACCTGCTTCAGGACCACGACCTGGATGTACTGGCGGTCTCGGAAACATGGTTAATGCTGGAAGTACTGGACAGAGCGTTAGTTTTTCCTGGGTATTCGATAACCAGACGCGACCGGGAGACGCCCGCCGACCCCAACGCCGACAAGATTCGGGGTGGAGGAGTTGCTCTGATCATCCGCGACTCACTCCGAGCCGTGAGGCTCAACATCGGGGATCAGACACACAGCTGGAGTCGCTGTGGATGTCAGTGGGCGGGAGAGGAAGACGGACGGTGACCGTGGGAGTGACCTACCGACCCACCAGATCAGCCACCATCCGCGTCACTGACCTGATCGAGCGCCAGCTCCGGGAAGCAGTCTCGCGAGGACATCCAGTGCTGGGTCTTGGAGACTACAACCTGAACTTACTGGAAGGAGCACAGAGCGCTGCATCACGCCGTTTTTTGTCCTCACTCAACGACTTGAACCTGAGGCAGCTCGTGCGAGAGCCAACCCACCTCCTCCCCAGACCGTCTCTGCTTGACGTAGCCATCACAAACCTGCCCGAGGGGAAGGCGACAGCCACTGTCCTACCGGAGCCCGTGGCAGATCACCTGCCGGTCTTGCTCAGGGGCGAGGTCAGGAGGCAGCGGAACAGGCCACTGCCACCCGTTACCAGAAGGCCGTGGGCGAAGATGGATTGGGACGCACTCTGCCTGCACTTCATCACCACCGATTGGCAGCCAATGTACGACCGCGCCGACATTGACGGCAAGCTCGAAACCTTCATGCGCATCTGGAACGCAGCCGTGGACCTGCACTGCCCGCTGGTGACAAGCAGGATCCGGCACCCTAACTGTCCGTGGCTGCGTAATGACCCCGGCATTGATGCTGCAAAAGAGGACTGTCGCGAGGCGTGCGAGGTCTGGAGGAGGAGCGAAGATGACGACACCGCACGCCAGGAGTACCGGAAATGCAAGAATGGGCTCATGAGCGAGCAGATCAGGGCCAGGCGCGAGTTCTTGTGCGCGGACATGCTGACCGATCGGCGCTCATTCTGGAGCCGAATAAAGCATTTCGGTCTCCGTCCCGCGGCAGGCCTCCCAGGCAGAGATGACGACACCACGGAAAGGGCAGACGACTTCAACGCCCACTTCGCGGCGGTGGGAGCCCGCATTGCTGAGGAGGCGGGACGAGCCGGCGACATAGAGCAGTGCCCACCCAGACCACCCGGAGTGTGCGCCTCTGCTCTTGTGTTGTGTCCCGCCACGCTCCCCGAGTTGTCGAAGGCCATAAGCCGTATGAGCACGTCTCGAGCGGTGGGAGTTGATGGCGTACCATTGTTTGCAGTCAAGCGATGTTTTGCAGTGATCGGCCCGCACCTGCTCCACCTCGTCAACACATCCATAACCTCACAAACCTTCCCGAGTGCTTGGAAAGTCGCCCGCGTCACTCCCATTCACAAATCTGGTACGCGAGATGATGTGAACAACTTTCGGCCTATCTCAAATCTCTCTGTTCTCTCCAAAATCACGGAAAAAGTTGTTTGCTCCCAACTTGTGGCTTATCTGTTGTCGAACAATATTCTGTCCCCGTTTCAGTACGCCTACCGCCCCGGTCATTCGACGGAGGACGCCTTGCTCGACGCTGTCGAATGGATCTCTAGAGCCATCGACATTGGTCACATTGCGTCGTTAACGACGATTGATTTAAGTAAGGCCTTCGACAGCGTTGACCATGGCGTTCTCCTGAGTAAGCTGGGGTGGTACGGCATCCCGTCCCCGTGGTTCAAAAGTTACCTCTCCGATCGGAAGCAGATGGTCTCGGGCGGCTCCTCCACACTCCTCCTGACCCACGGTGTCCCTCAGGGTTCTATCGTTGGGCCGATCCTGTTCCTCCTCTTCATCAATGATCTACCCTCCTTCCTTCCTCACGGTCGCCTTGTGGCCTACGCTGACGACACCGACCTCTTAGACCACTCTGCTCCTGACGTCGTCAGCCTCTCCCACCTTCGGTTGCGGGTCGAGGAATCTCTCCATGCACTCCAAAAGTGGTTCCAGTCCAATAGCCTCAAAATGAACCCGGACAAGACCTGCTTCACCATTCTTGGCACGAGATCTTCTCTACAAAAAGCTTCAGGTTTTCACATCATGATCTCGGAAAAACCCATCCACCCGGCCCCAACAGTGAAAGTGCTTGGAGTATTCCTCGACCAGCAGCTGACGTGGGAAAAGCACATATCCTCCATCATCCGGAAGTGCACCGCCATCATCGTGTCCCTCTTCAAATTCCGGCAGCACTTCACCCCTGAAGTCCTGAAGCTCCTCATCCAGGTCCATGTGTTCCCCCATATCCTTTACTGCCTTTCCGTATGGGGTGGGGCAGATGCGTGCCGCATGAAGCGAGTGCAGAATTGCATAAACTTCGCAGCTAGGCTGGTCACTGGAAGACGGAAGCACGACCACATCTCGTCCTCTCTGCGCGAGTTGGGCTGGGATAAGATTGAGGAGATGGTGCGACACCGTGACCTGTGCAACACACACAAAGCCGTACACGGCGCGAACTGCCCGTCTGCCATCAGGGAAATGTTCGTTGAACGCTCGGCTGTGTCGGAGAGAAGCACTCGTGCTACCGATGCTGCGGCACTTCACCTGCAACGGTGTAGGTTAGCAGCTACCCAGTGGGGCTTCTCCTACCGCTCCACTCTCCAGTGGAATTCGCTTCCCGGTGAAGCACGCCACGCAACTAGCCGTGCAGCATTCGTGCGTGCAATCAGCATCAACTAGGTAGCTAGGTGCTTTACAATTGTATCTAACGTGACGGCAGGAATGTAATCAGTTGACTAGGTATTTCGTGAGTTCCACCATGTGGCAGTGCCTAATAAATGACTTGACTTGACTTGTCTGCTCGTTAGTGTGTGCGTCTGCTCGTTAGTGTGTGGGTCTGCTTGTTAGTGTGTGGGTCTGCTCGTTAGTATGTGGGTCTGCTCGTTAGTGTGAGGGTTTGCTCGTTAGTGTGTGGGTTTGCTTGTTAGTGTGTGGGTTTGCTTGTTAGAGTGTGTGTCTGTTCGTTAGTGTGTGGGTCTGCTTGTTAGTGTGTGGGTCTGCTTGTTAGTGTGTGGGTTTGCTTGTTAGTGTGTGGGTCTGCTCGTTAGTGTGTGGGTCTGCTCGTTAGTGTGTGGGTCTGCTCGTTAGAGTGTGGGTCTGCTTGTTAGTGTGTGGGTCTGCTCGTTAGTATGTGGGTCTGCTCGTTAGTGTGTGGGTTTGCTCGTTAGTGTGTGGGTCTGCTTGTTAGTGTGTGGGTCTGCTCGTTAGTGTGTGGGTCTGCTTGTTAGTGTGTGGGTCTGCTCGTTAGTGTGTGGGTCTGCTCGTTAGTGTGTGGGTCTGCTTGTTAGTGTGTGGGTTTGCTCGTTAGTGTGTGGGCTTGCTTGTTAGTGTGTGGGTCTGCTTGTTAGTGTGTGTGTTTGCTCGTCAGTGTGTGGGTCTGCTTGTTAGTGTGTGGGTCTGTTTGTTAGTGTGTGGGTTTGCTCGTTAGTGTGTGTGAGTCCGCTCGTTAGTGTGTGGGTCTGCTCGTTAGTGTGTGGTTGTGTGTGGGGTTTGCTCGTTAGTGTGTGGGTCTGCTTGTTAGTGTGTGGGCTTGCTTGTTAGTGTGTGGGTCTGCTTGTTAGTGTGTGTGTTTGCTCGTCAGTGTGTGGGTCTGCTTGTTAGTGTGTGGGTCTGCTTGTTAGTGTGTGGGTTTGCTCGTTAGTGTGTGAGTCCGCTCGTTAGTGTGTGGGTCTGCTCGTTAGTGTGGGGGTTTGCTCGTTAGTGTGTGGGTTTGCTTGTTAGTGTGTGGGTCTGCTCGTTAGTGTGCGGATTTGCTCGTCAGTGTGTGGGTCTGCTTGTTAGTGTGTGGGTCTGCTTGTTAGTGTGTGGGTTTGCTCGTTAGTGTGTGAGTCTGCTTGTTAGTGTGCGGGTCTGCTCGTTAGTGTGTGGGTTTGCTTTCAACAATAATTCACACTTGAAAGCCGACTTCTCTGATCCCAAGTCACAGTACGAACATATTTGTATTAATCATTCATCGTGTAGCGATTATCTGAGGCGATTTAAATTAGGATCTTGCAAAGCCTGATAGCGACTGGGAAAAAGCTGATGAACGACTTTGTGTCTGGTTACTGGCGGTATCAATTTACAAGGACAGCTATTTATTCAAGCGGTTCTCTGCTGGATGCCTTTTATGGCGAATTGATGTCAACTTGTCAAACGTTGCAGTTCGCGATTTTCTTTTCATTCTAGCGCGCATAAATTTGTTTGCGTTTTCATCGATGTTCCTCGCTTCCACCCCCCGTGTCGCATCGTTCACTCTCGTACCTTGCGTTGGGCCGTCCAAACTGCTTCAAATCGTGACCTGATGTGTGGATTGGTGAGGGTGCTTGATGCTGTGCTTCGTGCTTGGCTGTTACATTGACATGGAACGCTTTCCTGAGTCGCTTTTTGCCCACCTTTGGCCGACAGGTCTTAGCTACCAGCCGATATCACCAAGCGGTGGCAGGCTGGCAAAACTCACACACACACACACACGTCCTAGCTAGGTGGACGCGCATACGGAACACTAGCGCCCCAGCGGTGTCGTGCATAACTAAAGCTATCATGGCTCTGCGGCAGGCGGCACTGTGTATCTCGAGGCGCGGCTGTCGTGTAGAGCTCAACAGATGCGTTCTGTCATTCGACGTGGCGACCTTGACGACGTGCAGTGGCGCATCCAGCAGAGTGGACGAGGGGCATGTAGCAGCGCATTCTGTCCACCGTTGGCGATGCCAACAGCTGGCGAAAGGTTCCTGACGACTACGAAAGGTCAGACTAGCTGAACGGTTATTTTGTACGCGTTTGATCACGCATTGCACGCATTGTAATAGGCACGAGTCTCATTGAAGATGGCCCGAGTACACGTCTTCACTAATGAGCGGCCCTCACACGGCTGTCAAGATCAGACACAGCTCCTCCAGATCAGATCGGACACAGCTCCTCCAGATCAGATCGGACACAGCTCCTCCAGATCAGATCAGATCAGACACAGCTCCTCCAGATTAGATCAGATCAGACACAGCTCCTCCAGCTTAGATCAGATCAAACACAGCTCTTCCAGATTAGATCAGATCAGACACAGCTCCTCCAGATCAGATCAGACACAGCTCCTCCAGATCAGATCACCACAGCTCCTCCAGATCAGATCAGATCGGACACAGCTCCTCCAGATCAGATCGGACACAGCTCCTCCAGATCAGATCGGACACAGCTCCTCCAGATCAGATCAGATCAGACACAGCTCCTCCAGATTAGATCAGATCAGACACAGCTCCTCCAGATCAGATCAGACACAGCTCCTCCAGATCAGATCAGACACAGCTCCTCCAGATCAGATCAGACACAGCTCCTCCAGAT
Organism: Imbricaverruca yamaguchii; assembly: GCA_034440575.1. Classification (NCBI taxonomy): domain Eukaryota; kingdom Metazoa; phylum Arthropoda; class Thecostraca; family Neoverrucidae; genus Imbricaverruca; species Imbricaverruca yamaguchii. Next base: position 303,239 of record JAOTOL010001518.1, read on the forward strand.
TAGATCAGATCAGACACAGCTCCTCCAGATCAATCATCCAGATCAGATCAGACACAGCTCCTCCAGATCAGATCAGACACAGCTCCTCCAGATCAGATCAGACACAGCTCCTCCAGATCAGATCAGACACAGCTCCTCCAGATTAGATCAGATCAGACACAGCTCCTCCAGATCAGATCAGACACAGCTCCTCAGTCAGATCAGACACAGCTCCTCCAGATCAGATCAGACACAGCTCCTCCAGATCAGATCAGACACAGCTCCTCCAGATCAGATCAGACACAGCTCCTCCAGATCAGATCAGACACAGCTCCTCCAGATCAGATCAGACACAGCTCCTCCAGATCAGATCAGACACAGCTCCTCCAGATCAGATCAGACACAGCTCCTCCAGATCAGATCAGACACAGCTCCTCCAGATCAGATCAGACACAGCTCCTCCAGATCAGATCAGACACAGCTCCTCCAGATCAGATCAGATCAGACACAGCTCCTCCAGATCAGATCAGACACAGCTCCTCCAGATTAGATCAGATCAGACACAGCTCCTCCAGATCCAGATCAGACACAGCTCCTCCAGTCTCCAGATCAGATCAGACACAGCTCCTCCAGATCAGATCAGACACAGCTCCTCCAGATCAGATCAGACACGCTCCTCCAGATCAGATCAGACACAGCTCCTCCAGATCAGATCAGACACAGCTCCTCCAGATCAGATCAGACACAGCTCCTCCAGATCAGATCAGAACACTCCTCCAGATCAGATCAGACACAGCTCCTCCAGATCAGATCAGACCAGTCCAGATCAGATCAGACACAGCTCCTCCAGATCAGATCAGACACAGCTCCTCAGTCAGACACAGTCCTCCAGATCAGATCAGACACAGCTCCTCCAGATCAGATCAGACACAGCTCCTCCAGATCAGATCAGACACAGCTCCTCCAGATCAGATCAGACACAGCTCCTCCAGATCAGATCAGACACAGCTCCTCCAGATCAGATCAGATCAGATCAGACACAGCTCCTCCAGATCAGATCAGCTCCTCCAGATCAGATCAGACACAGCTCCTCCAGATCAGATCAGACACAGCTCCTCCAGATCAGATCAGACACAGCTCCTCCAGATCAGATCAGACACAGCTCCTCCAGATCAGATCAGACACAGCTCCTCCAGATCAGATCAGATCAGACACAGCTCCTCCAGATCAGATCAGACACAGCTCCTCCAGATCAGATCAGACACAGCTCCTCCAGATCAGATCAGACACAGCTCCTCCAGATCAGATCAGACACAGCTCCTCCAGATCAGATCAGACACAGCTCCTCCAGATCAGATCAGACACAGCTCCTCCAGATCAGATCAGACACAGCTCCTCCAGATCAGATCAGACACAGCTCCTCCAGATCAGATCAGACACAGCTCCTCCAGATCAGATCAGACACAGCTCCTCCAGATCAGATCAGACACAGCTCCTCCAGATCAGATCAGACACAGCTCCTCCAGATCAGATCAGACACAGCTCCTCCAGATCAGATCAGACACAGCTCCTCCAGATCAGATCAGATCAGACACAGCTCCTCCAGATCAGATCAGACACAGCTCCTCCAGATCAGATCAGACACAGCTCCTCCAGATCAGATCAGACACAGCTCCTCCAGATCAGATCAGACACAGCTCCTCCAGATCAGATCAGACACAGCTCCTCCAGATCAGATCAGACACAGCTCCTCCGGAGCACGATCGATGGGCGCAGTCAGCAAGCAAGAACAGCAGCGGGAAAGACGTTTGGGTAGAAGACTAACCTGTAGCGGCAGAAGAAGCGAAGACTCGAGGAGCTCCAGGGACCATAGACGAGCACTCCTGCGACTCTAAAAGGAAGACTTCCCACACCAAATCCCTATCTTCTCAGTCTCCTAACTAACCTTTACCCGCCGGAGGAAGCCTGACGATGCCGAACCCACCGTCTGGGGTCATTACGGCCGGAGCAGGGAAGCAGGGACCAGAGGGCGAAAGCTCGGTCCACGGGTGCAACAAATTCGGATATTTTTAAGTCAGGAAAGACACTTGCCTGGGGGGGGGGGGGTGACCGACTCTTACTCACCATGGCGCCCGCCGCCAGCACCACAAATGGCGCCTACCTAGTAGGCATCTGCACAAAGCCAGGCCACGTCACGCCATAGTCGCCTTTCACCCTCGAGAGGACTCACCTTCGATTCTTCGACACATTCGTCAATCAACACACTTCACGATCAACATGCACACCACCCGCATCACCGTTCAAATACAGAGCAGCGCTGACGCATAAACGCTACCAGGCGCACACGTCTTCAACAACCAGCGCCGCTCCTTCACGCCACGTCGCACTCTCGACACCAGCCGGGGATACATCTGAGCCGCCGGAGCTGGACAGCGTACCTCTCGACACCAGCCGGGGCTACATCTGAGCCGCCGGAGCTGGATAGCGTACCTCTCGACAGCACCGCCGCACCGTTCGACGCCTCAGCATTGCTGGACGCCAGTGGCAGACCAGGCCAGATTAGACGGGAGGCACATTCGACACACAAAACTCCAGTTCTGACGTTCGATTCGTTGCACCGGCCATCATACATTCACATTCACAAGGAACAAGAGGTACGCCGTTGCCGGTTTGTGTGTGTGTGTGTGTATGTGTGTGTGCGTGCGTGCGTGTGCGTGCGTGCGTGCGTGGTGGTGCGTGGTGCGTGTGTGTGTGTGTGTGTGTGTGTGTGTAGTTGAATTTAGCCAGCCTGCCAGCGTGTGGTAATGTCGGCTGGTTCCGGTTGTTGACAGAAGGTGTGTGAGAGTGAGCAGCGTAGGGCAGGAGGATTTAACTGAGGTAGGATGGGTTAGTCGATCTGTCGAGCGATGTTCAAGTCGTCTTGAAGAGTAGAGTTGTTGAGTTGGCCCAGATCGCTTGAAGATGTAGAGATGGCATAGTAGAGTCGTTTGACGGCCGGAGATGATATAGTCGAGGAGAGATGTCAGTCCGGTCGGTGCCACATTGGGGAATGAGATGTAGTGGGGTGAGGGGGAAGGGGTGTCGGGCTATCGCCATATAGTGAACATTGCAAGAACGTGTTTTTCTTTCTTCTGCCGCTTCTGCCTTCGTTATGGCCATGGCGAACGCGCATGCGCGTCGCCAACACCACGATGTAGTCAGTGCGCCGGTTACCACGCAGCATCAGGCACTCGTCACAGAGCGCGGCGCAGCCCGAAACGCCACAATAGAGACTTCGACGCCACGGGCGCGACAACGACGGTGAACTTGCCAGCGTGCTTGCAGCGCCGTGGCAGCACGAAAGGGCGGGTTGCGCCGAAGGCGTGCATGACAAGTCGCGCCAACACCAGCTGTCTAATCCCAGGGACACCGAGAAGACGCAACGAACTCGACCACAAATCGCCTGACCAGCCTGACACCAACTCGCCTACCTCTTCACCACCGACTTCTAGCTCTACTCTACATCTCCAACTCGACTCCAGGTTGGTTCGGCGGTGCCGCCTTTCCCCTCCAATTCCACAAATATTTATAGTACATGTGCACCCATCCTTCCTAACCCCAACGCCAAACCCACGACCCACTACAACACCAAACATGAACACTGACACCACGCTGACCACACCGACGGGTGACTTCTTACTCTGCCGCCGGGAAGATAGGGAGCCGACGGGCTCCCTTGACCCCTGGGATGATAGGGAGCCGATGGGCTCCCTTGACCCCTGGGATGATAGGGAGCCGACGGGCTCCCTTGACCCCTGGGATGATAGGGAGCCGATGGGCTCCCTTGACCCCTGGGATGATAGAGAGCCGATGGGCTCCCTTGACCCCTGGGATGATAGGGAGCCGATGGGTCCCTTGACCCTGCGATGATAGGGGCCGATGGGCCCCTTGGCCCCTGGGATGATAGGGAGCCGATGGGCTCCCTTGACCCCTGGGATGATAGGGAGCCGACGGGCTCCCTTGACCCCTGGGATGATAGGGAGCCGATGGGCTCCCTTGACCCCTGCGATGATAGGGAGCCGATGGGCTCCCTTGGCCCCTGGGGTGATAGGGAGCCGATGGGCTCCCTTGACCCCTGGGATGATAGGGAGCCGATGGGCTCCCTTGACCCCCGGACGGCGGGGAGATCACGCGTCGGACACAACAGCCCCTTTACGCACGCAAAATTGTATCCGACCAGAAACATGCAAAACCACGCTAAGCAAAGGCCACATCCTGCTAGACTGTAGTAGCTTTAGCTCTCAAAGATAACTACTTAAATCATTCTCCCACAGAGAGGGTAGCCAGAGCCCCTTTAATTGCTATTTGAATCTATGTACTCCACAACACTCGCAGGAGCACCGCATACACAACATTAGCAACACTCACATCACCACAGTGCATGCCCACCAAACACTGGTAGGAAGCACGTAAACAGCCACTCCCGAATGGCGTCAGACGTACATGAGCCGATCTGCTTCTTAATTAGAAACAAATGGCGACCTAGCGATGCCGTCGGACGTAGATGAGCCGACTTCCTTTAGGAACACAAATAAAAATAATTAGCTTAATGTAAAACACCAAGACAAGCCATCGGACGTTGATAAGCCGATTTACCTTGCAACTCATAACGTAAAACGACTAACCAGAGGCACAGCAGACTCAGATGAGCCGAATTGCAAAACGCCGTACTAACCCTGCATGACATGCTTAGACACATCGTCTACTAACAACTAACACGCGACGGCCCGCGTGCACAATTTCCTGCTTGTTCGCACGGTAAAGATCCCCCGGTACTATCCGATAAGGATAAAGCTGTCACTCTGATAAAATCAACCTCTCGTTACTTCTAACCTCCAACCCCTAAGGACGCTGTATGACCAACGAAGTCGATGCGCCCGTGAACCCAAATAACCAACCAACCAACCTCAAACCCCCACACCAATTACACATTATTATTCGGACGAATAAAATAAGATTAAAACCATTCAGACATCAGGGAGACGTCCCCGGCCCAGGCCCCGCCTTCAGCACCTAAAACATCACAAACTACGACGTAAATCTCCCTTAACGTACATGTATACGTGCCTGCAGCTTGCTTGCAAACACTCGCTTTAATACAGACATGTTACGTACTCGCCTCAAAGGCGGCGCAAGTGACCTTTATGACCCAGCACGACTAAAAAATAACTCCCCCATGTGTGTACTTGTATTTGAACAGGTTCCTCTCGGAGATAGTAAGCACACCTTATAGCCTCAACTTGCTGTGTCAGTCTCGAAACATCCGTACAGCAAACAATCCAGCCCACTGAACGGCTCCGCAAAAACCGACCGCAATTCCGACAGTGCAGACAAAGCGCCCGTGTTGTCCTCGCATATCTTTATTACCGTCGGTATAATCGCACGCAATGTTGTCACTCCGAAGCCAACTCGAACACCACACGCATGACCCGGCACCGCGCTCGTCGAATTTACGCAGAGGCATCGTTACGTCACCGGCCCAGGAGGCGCGCTGTGGTGCCGAAGGTACAGCCGCAGAGTGGACGCCACACAGGGTCTGTTCTCGCACGAGCAGTTGGACTCGCTCGCGCAGAGCCGCCGTTCGTTGCTGAAACCGACTTCCCACGTCCACGCGATTCCTGTCCTCCATTTCTGACGACCCGGTACCATTTTTGACCCCGTTTCCATCGGTGAGTGTTGACGGCGAAACCTAGCGGTACACTGCACCACCGACCTCCGCGTGCCACCTACGCACCTGCCGCCGCCGTGTGCTGTAGCTACGCACCTGCCGCCGCCGTGTGCTGCAGCTACGCACCTGCCGCCGCCGTGTGCTGCAGCTACGCACCTGCCGCCGCCGTGTGCTGCAGCCACGCACCCCCTGTGCTGCAGCTACGCACCTGCCGCCGCCGTGTGCTGCAGCTACGCACCTGCCGCCGCCGTGTGCTGCAGCTACGCACCTGCCGCCGCCGTGTGCTGCAGCTACGCACCTGCCGCCGCCGTGTGCTGCAGCTACGCACCTGCCGCCGCCGTGTGCTGCAGCTACGCACCTGCCGCCGCCGTGTGCTGCAGCTACGCACCTGCCGCCGCCGTGTGCTGCAGCTACGCACCTGCCGCCGCCGTGTGCTGCAGCTACGCACCTGCCGCCGCCGTGGCTTCGGAATAGACCGAACCACTCGGATGACCAGCATAATCCAGAAATCGGCGACGGCAACACCGATCCAGTCGAGACGGGAAACTCGAGCTGTCCGCTGGCCAGGGCCGAACTGCAGCTGCTCGAGTCTTCCAGCTGCAGACAGGCCCCAGGCCCGGGCAGGGGCCCTGTACACGGCCGGTTAACTACGCGCCGTTAAGCGATAGAGAAAAGCAGGTGATGAGAAACGTTATTAGTCGGCTCGGTTAAACAGAGCGCCCGGCTCGGGCGCCACAGGTTATCAAGCAGGTATTTAAACATGTGCTTACAGGCACATATTTAACCGTAACAATTAAATGCCTTCCTTGACCGAATTGCCGGCGACGCCCTGGGCCTGGGCTGTTGTAGCCAGAGATAAAGCTGTAGCCAGAGATAAAGCCGTAGCCAGAGATGACGCGGTTAAGCCTCTGTCGGTTTGCTGTTTTGGTGATCAATTTGGAGGCGTTCAGTAGTAGCCAGCCGCAGCGAAATCAACGAGGAATATTTATCAGCGGTTCCCGGTAAACAGTGGTGTAGAAGGTAAACCCATGTTACACTTCTGCGCACATCAAAGTCCTGTAAATTTCATCCTACAAAATGAGACGCATACTTTTGGAGGTTAGGTTTGCCCAGTACGGAAACGAACCTCCCTAAGGCATCCAATATATATGCACATTATTGAAGCTTGGGACACCACTCCTGAAGCATCAGCATGCAAAGCCCATTTTATTTCCATTGTTCATCGTACACCCATAGCCGAAATGAATTGCATTACTCTGGGGCCTTAATTTGTCGGTGGTAGCGTCCATAAACATTGTGTCTCGATAAGATAACCGCGAAGAAAAGAGCAAGCGACTTCTTTCTTTTTAACTAGTCGCGATTCCGGGGACGGCCAGACTGTTGCAAGTGATGTCCACAAGGCATTCGACTCGGATGTACCAGCTCGCACGACACCCAAACAGTCCGGACCAGCACCAACAGACACTCGCAGATCCACCGCCAACGTTCGGCGCCAAAGCGCCGCAGCATGCAACTCCGCCGGCGAAACTATGGCAACACGCGGCACCGTCCCGGCAGGGGAGGGGGCGATCTGAGCCAGACCCGGACACGCCACACGCCGCCCCGGCAGGGGGGGGAGCGATCTGGGCCAGACCCGGACACGTCACACGCCGCCCCAGCAGGGGGGGGAGATCTGGGCCAGACCCGGACCGTCACCGCCGCCCCGGCAGGGGGGCGATCTGGGCCAGACCCGGACACGTCACACGCCGCCCCGGCAGGGGGACGATCTGGGCCAGACCCGGACACGTCACACGCCGCCCCGGCAGGGGGACGATCTGGGCCAGACCCGGACACGTCACACGCCGCCCCGGCAGGGGGACGATCTGGGCCAGACCCGGACACGTCACACGCCGCCCCGGCAGGTGGGACGATCTGGGCCAGACCCGGACACGTCACACGCCGCCCCGGCAGGGGGGGCGATCTGGGCCAGACCCGGACACGCCACACGCCGCCCCGGCAGGGGGGGGAGCGATCTGGGCCAGACCCGGACACGTCACACGCCGCCCCGGCAGGGGAGTCGATCTGGGCCAGACCCGGACACGTCACACGCCGCCCCGGCAGGTGGGACGATCTGGGCCAGACCTGGACACGTCACACGCCGCCCCGGCAGGTGGGACGATCTGGGCCAGACCCGGACACGTCACACGCCGCCCCGGCAGGGGGCGATCTGGGCAGAGGGGGGCGATCTGGGCCAGACCCGGACACGCCACACGCCGCCCCGGCAGAGGGGGGCGATCTGGGCCAGACCCGGACACGTCACACGCCGCCCCGGCAGGGGAGTCGATCTGGGCCAGACCCGGACACGTCACACGCCGCCCCGGCAGGGGGCGATCTGGGCCAGACCCGGACACGTCACACGCCGCCCCGGCAGGGGGGCGATCTGGGCCAGACCCGGACACGTCACACGCCGCCCCGGCAGGGGGGGCGATCTGGGCCAGACCCGGACACGTCACACGCCGCCCCGGCAGGGGGGGCGATCTGGGCCAGACCCGGACACGTCACACGCCGCCCCGGCAGGGGGGCGATCTGGGCCAGACCCGGACACGTCACACGCCGCCCCGGCAGGGGGGGGCGATCTGGGCCAGACCCGGACACGTCACACGCCGCCCCGGCAGGGGGGGGAGCGATCTGGGCCAGACCCGGACACGTCACACGCCGCCCCGGCAGGGGGGGAGGGAGCGATCTGGGCCAGACCCGGACACGTCACACGCCGCCCCGGCAGGGGGAGGCGGCCTCAGCCAGACCCGGACACGTCACAAGTCCGGCCGCGTAGGCACCAGCTGATTCAGCGCGAGCACGCGGCATTACGAGTCGACGGCGCTGGCAGTCGGCCACGCGTCGCGGGCGGCGCCTCTGGCCGGTGTGACGTCACACAGCCGTGGTGGCGGGCCGTGTGACCGAATACTGAGATGTCGCGCGCCCAACGGCGTGGCCGCGATGACGTCACACGATTTAAGCTTCACGTCCGCCGCAGTATCGGGGCGCCTGCACTCATATCAATTGGTTAACTAACGATACACTCCGCATATACGATAACTGCACGCGCACGGCCATACTCCGTATATACGGACACCGTCCGCGCGCGGACACCCTCCGTATATACGGACACCGCCCGCGCACGGACACCCTCCGTATATACGGACACCGTCCACGCACGGACACCCTCCGTATATACGGACACCGCCGCGGACACCCTCCGTATATACGGACACCGCCCGCACGGACACCCTCCGTGTATACGGACACCGCCCGCCGCGGACACCCTCCGTATATACGGACACCGCCCGCGCACGGACACCCTCCGTATATACGGACACCGCCCGCGCACGGACACCCTCCGTATATACGGACACCGTCCACGCACGGACACCCTCCGTATATACGGACACCGCCCGCGCACGGACACCCTCCGTATATACGGACACCGTCCACGCACGGACACCCTCCGTGTATACGGACACCGTCCGCGCACGGACACCCTCCGTATATACGGACACCGCCCGCGCACGGACACCCTCCGTATATACGGACACCGTCCACGCACGGACACCCTCCGTATATACGGACACCGCCCGCGCACGGACACCCTCCGTATATACGGACACCGCCCGCGCACGGACACCCTCCGTATATACGGACACCGCCCGCGCACGGACACCCTCCGTATATACGGACACCGTCCACGCACGGACACCCTCCGTATATACGGACACCGTCCACGCACGGACACCCTCCGTGTATACAGACACCGCCCGCGCGCGAACGCAGAATGCATAACATCCGACGAGAAGACCTTCAGCTGGATCCAGGCGGCTTGACCAGGCAGTGGATTTGGCTCGTGTTAGCGATTTGGTCCGGGCGTGTTGCCGCCGGCTGGCCTCTGACCCGGCTCGGCGTGACCTCTGCCGCACGGTGTCGTGTCCGCCGTCCGCGGGGCCACCACAAGGCCGCGGGCCACCACACGGCCGCGGGCCGCTGGCGTCACACCGAGTCAACACCGCACGTCCAGGGAGCGCCTCGCGGCCGGGCTGGCGAGCCCCGTACCCAGCCCGTCAGGCGCCCCGGCACCAACTCGGCCGCCGCTGCGTCACACACGCGTCAAATGACGTCACAGGCACAGCCGCTGTCGCGACAGCCGATTTAGTTGTCACACGTGCCGGGCCGAACACACGCGCGATTTACCATTCACGCGTCCGCCGTGAGTCTCGCGCTACGGATTCGGCGACGAAGCTGACGGGCGAGTCCACGCTGATATTTAGCTGAGTCGAGGTCGCTTGTGGGTGGGAGAGTCCATGATGACATCGCTGGGGGAGGCCGGAGTGGCTGGGCGCTTCACTGCAACAAGATGAAGACAGTTACTCACATAGATCGCAAATAGTATCATGCCCTGGGTCTTGCAGTGGAAATTCTACAATACGGCAAAACAGGAACACCGAGTGTATCCCGGCTCCGACTCCGGCTCCGGGGAAGTATCCCGGCTCCCACTCCGGCTCCGGGGAAGTATCCCGGCTCCCACTCCGACTCCGGCTCCGAGTAAAATGTCCCGGCAGCTCCGGCTCCAGGCAAAATTTACCTGCTCTGGCGGCTCCGGCTCCGTACATCCCAAACGTGATCGATCCATTAAGTAAAAGCTAGGGGGATGTTAAAAAAAAGTTAGCCGCGACCACTCAGGGGCGCAAACTTCAGACAATTATAAGCAACTTTCCCATGTAAACCCTCCATCTATCGTTATACCAGGTATAATGTGTTCATTTCATGTTTGCTAATTTTGTTTAATTTACACCTCTTTCGGAATCGGAGCCGCCATGCTTTTGACGGCTCCGGCTCCGACTCCGGCTCCGAGTAAAATGTCCCGGCGGCTCCGGCTCCGCATCCCTGGTTCTGACCCATCATACAACCTACGTTGGGCAATCTCGACATCAACAGTATTTACGCCAGCATGTGTACACATGTGGCACTGACCTGAGGTCAGGTCGGTAGGACCCGGTGACCCGCTAGTGTGCCGGCGGCCCGGCGAGCGCCGTCGACCGACCGACGAAGCGGCAACGGACGACGTCGGAGACGGCGGACGGAAGCTGACCGAAGACATGGCACCCTGCAGACCTGCCACACACACAACGGACATGGCACCCTGCAGACCTGCCACACACACACACACATACACAACGGACATGGCACCCTTCAGACCTGCCACACACAACAGACATGGCACCCTGCAGACCTGCCACACACACACAACAGACATGGCACCCTGCAGACCTGCCGCACACACAACAGACATGGCACCCTGCAGATCTGCCACACACACAACAGACATGGCACCCTGCAGACCTGCCACACACACACACAACAGACATGGCACCCTGCAGACCTGCCACACACACACAACAGACATGGCACCCTGCAGATCTGCCACACACACAACAGACATGGCACCCTGCAGACCTGCCACACACACACACAACAGACATGGCACCCTGCAGACCTGCCACACACACACAACAGACATGGCACCCTGCAGACCTGCCGCACACACACAACAGACATGGCACCCTTCAGACCTGCCACACACACACAACGGACATGGCACCCTTCAGACCTGCCACACACACACAACAAACATGACACCCTGCAGACCTGCCACACACACAACAAACATGGCACCCTGCAGACCTGCCACACACACAACAGACATGACACCCTGCAGACCTGCCACACACAACAGACGACATGGCACCATGCGGACATGTGCTCACTCACTGGAAAGGGATGACGACTGGCAGAGGGAGGAGTGTCAGGACACTCACCGGAGACTCACTGGCAGGGGGACGAGTGCCGGGACACTCGTGGCCACTCACTGGCCAGGGGAGGAGTGTCAGGACACCCGCGGCCACTCACTGGCCAGGGGAGGAGTGTCAGGACACTCGCGGCCACTCACTGGACAGGGCGAGCGCCTCCCTGAACGGCTGCAGGTGGTCGGCGCTGTGCGAGGCCGGCGCCGAGGCAGTCACCAGGATGGAGGTGCCGCCCAGCCGCGGCGACGACCTCTCCACCACGCTCAGGTGAGGCCGCGGAGACGACCTGACGAAAACACACCGCAGGCACGGAGGCTGGTCAGTGGTGGCTTACGGCGCACTCAACAGCTGGGCTCACATGGTTGGTTGGTTAGTTATTTGGGCTTAGGGGCGCCTCGACTGCTTCGGTCATACAGCGCCCAGAGGTCACATGTTTGTTCATTGGGTGGTTCACGACACACTTTATGCACATGCACGGGTAATGGCGCCGCCCACACTGCTTCGCCGGTGGGCCGCGGGATTTGGAAATGTCCCGAGCGGCGCTATCGTCGAACCCGAGACCTTTGGTACTCATACCCCGGCACTTTAACCACTCGGCCATCCACGCCCCTGAGGTCATATGGTGTCGCCCGTCTCTCTCACCCTGGTAGGAGGGGCGGGCGCCGTGGGGAATCGAACTCCGTACCTCCGGTATGCCAGACACTCAACTTAACCACTGAGCCACCGACGCCCGACCGCCGGCACGTGAGCCCAGTACGATGACATGACCTGTTACTCAGCCGTGATAATGGTGCCGTGTGTGCACGTACATTTTTCTTCGGGCTTGAGATGTAAACAAAAATGCTTGGTACATGCTCACAAAGATGTACATACAAAATCTTAAACACACGCCATAACCAATGGTGCTTTATAAATATGAGACATGAACACGTACAAGTGGCTAGAGTGCGGATGAAAATATCACGCCGCTGCGTGCTATTCTCCACCAAATGTTTCGATCTCGGACACACTGCAATGGCGCAGTTGGTGTGGTGCGCCTGTCTACCTGTGGTGCACTTGTAATGCTATGTGGTGCGCCTGTCTACCTGTGGTGCACTTGTAATGCTATGTGGTGCACACGTCTACCTATGGTGCACTTGTAATGCTATGTAAGGTAACGGTTGTGACGGCGAGTAGTGCTCTACTGCAGGACCACACCACACCGACCACACCGTGACGACAGACGGCACGCAGTTATTGGCATGCAAGGCACGCCGAACAATACATTCAGCATGTACAAAGACGATAAGGACTAGCTAAATGCTGGCACCTATCAGTCGGGGTGCAGCGGGTTAGGATGGGGTGGGGTGTTATTGGTTTGGTTGGGGTGCAGCGGGTTACGATGGGGTGGGGTGGGGTGGGGTGGGGAAGGGCAGTGTGGTGTTAGGCTGGGTGGTATGGTTGGAGTGGGGCGGGGGTGGGTGGTGTGGTGTCGTGATGTGATGTGACATGGTGTAGTGTGGTGTGATGGGGTTGGGGCTGCATAAGTTCAACACATGAGTGAGCCAGGTGGCCTGACCCAGACCACCCGGACGGCCGAGGGGAGCCAGGTGACCTGACCCAGACCACCCGGACGGCCGAGGGGAGCCAGGTGACCTGACCCAGACCACCCGGACGGCCGAGGGGACGACCCGAAGAGAGAACGCCCGCCAACAGGCGGGGGAGGATAACATGCGTGGCACGTGCAGGCGTCACAACCACTCAGCCGTGCGCCAGCAGGACTCCAGATCCAGCTGGTCAGGCCGGCACGTGATGAACTGCTGCGGCTGGTGAACTTCGTAGCATATGTTCAAGAAGCGGCCAGTGGCACGAGGAGACAACAATGTCTTGGGGTGCGAACCGAATCAGTGAATCGGTGAAAGTAAACTATATCTAAATAAGTGAAAACTAAATTGGTGAATACAAAAAGGGCGTATAATTGCTCAAGTTACTCCGATGGCCGAAATAGTTGATGATTTCTCGCCTACAGCAGGAGAGAAATTTCGTGATTATATATAGTAATAATCTACAAAAGTTACAAACACAAGACGCTCCTTCTGTAAACATGAATGTCCCTCACCTCGTGGAGGTTCAGAGGCTCAATGTGTATGTCGACTTGAAGTGACTGTCCCTCGCCGCATAGTCAAATTTGAGACGGACATATCGAACTATAGATCAAGTTTCGGTCTCTCTTACGCCCATCTTGTCAACCCGGCTGCGTTTCCTCGCAATTTGCCTACCCCGGTTAGTCCCGATAGCGGCAAGACTGTTGGCGGTTCAAACCGGCTCACCTTCTCAGTATTACAACTGTATCGTACAATCGTACAATCGATCAATGATCAATGACCAATGATCATTAGGATCGTGATCACGTTGTTTATTGCCAAACAGCACCATTCAACCTCCAAATGAGACAAGTGAGAGGATAATTTTATCGAGAGGACAATGTTCCGCATGCTAAAAACCAGGACCAGCCGATTTACTCAACCCGGCCCGACACTGACCTGTGACCATGGCGACTGGCCAGTGCCGGCGGCAGCGGCTTCCCGCTGAGAAAGCTGAGCAAGTCCTCCCGCCTGACGAGCCGCCGCCTCCGCAGGAAGGTCACCAGGTCACGGGTCCGCCTCTGTTGGCCGTGCAGCACCCCCAACTCCGTACACCGCCGGATGCTGTCCATCGACTCTGCAGTGTCAGGTCAGGTCAGGTCACGATTAGATCAGACATTGTCAAGCTTACATAATCACAGCAGTAGTTATGGTCTTGGTCAGGTCATCATATTAAGTTTGGGGTTGGGGTGAGATCAGTTTCGTTCTATGGTTGAGCAATTCCCGAACATGTCTGAAAGTTCACCAGAAACAAACATTTTAAAGTTAGTTTTAAACACTTGTTTTGTGTTAGTTCACACATCACCCCTACCCCAAGAAAGGCAGACACAGTATATTTATTGCATGGCAAACACAAAACTATTCAATAACGGGAATGCCTTGATATAGTGGCAGCTCCAGCAGCCCCATCTTGTGGAGAACGACAGCAATTTTAGCTCGTTCTTAAATTCAACGTTATCAATCTTTGTCTAAATTATCTCTGTGTCTCTCTCATACCGAACTGGTACGTATATGCGTCATATATGCGTCTGATAGTGACGGAATAATCCCGTAATGCGCCCCACAGGAGCCGCCGCCCGGCCCCACAGTGACGGACGCTCGCTAACCTTTATAGAGTGCAGTCACCGAGCCGGCGGCTGTCTGAAACGGCATCCACCTGGAGTTTCTCTCCAGCATCCCGCCGGCGGAAGAGCCTGCAAAACAGTCACACGCTTGTCAGCCACATACACTATGTTATGCATTAAAAAAATCATTATTATTGTTTGTTAATTATGAGTTTTTTTAACCTTAGAGCTAATAAACTATCAGTTAATTAACAAGTGTCTAAGGTTGATTCGACCAAAGTTGTGATCGCATAGCGCCAATAATCAAACTCGGTGTGTCAGAGCGCGCTGGAAGGTGCCTCATAGAAAGTACAGAATGTACGTCTGAGGTGCGTGTATGGCCTGCAATCAGATGGCTCTCACATATCGCATGTACCCTGGGAATAATTATGCAGCAGACATACACGTGGCTGATTCCCGAAGCTGTCACATGAGCACAATACCCGTATTTGGCTCGAGAATTCGTGCCATGAAGAAATTGTCGGCGGCGCGAGTGAACAGGGCGGGCCGGGAGATGGGGTGGACAGGGTAGACAGGGTGGACAGAGTGGACAGGGTGGACAGAGCGGACAGGGTGGACAGGGTGGACAGAGCGGACAGGGCGAACAGGGCGGACATGGTGGTTGGTTGGTTATTGGTTTTACGACACATCGACCGTTGAGTCATGTAGCGTCGCCAATCTCTCACGCCGATTGGACGCGGGCGAAGAATAGCGATAGGTGAGACTCGAACTCACAACCTTTCGATTGTGAGACGAGCAACTTACCCCTAGGCTACTCGTCCCCTCGGACATGGTGGACAGGGTAGACATTGCGGACAGAGTGGAAAGGGCGTACAGAGTGGAAAGGGCGGACAGGGCAGAGAGGGCAGAAAGGGCGGATAGGGTGGACGCATATCCTGGCCTACGCGGCCGATGAGCGCCCTTATATTCAGGGTGGACAATGTTCCGGTGAAGGAAGAAAACGAACAAATCGTCTTTGGAGCCATGCGACCAACATGGAGCCATGCAATCAACATGGAGCCAGCACGGCGGGCGTGGTTCCCCATTACGGACACCACGGTCACGATGCGTTACTCCGCGGTCAGGAGACTGGTCACAGCCAGCACTGGTGTCACGGGGCCGTCCGCCGTGCTCACAGCCAGCACTGGTGAAGGGGCCCTGCTGACCCTGACCCCGACCTTCACACACAGCCAGCACTGGTGACAAGGCCCCGCCCACCCCCTCCCCGACTATCAACACAGACTATAGCAGTGTTGCACAGCCGACCGTAAGTGGACGAAACACGGAGAACTACTGTGCGGCAATGGCCGCAGCGTTTACCGTGAATTATGCCGGGAGCAAAATGAGTGATCGGAAAGTTCGAGAGTTAGCCATTATGGTTTTAGGGCGGATCAGCTTTATTGGTTATACAGCGCCCATTTGACAGTTCAAGAATGATGCTGGATCGAAGTATGTTTCTTCATACAATGGCATGGCCCCAATGACTTCTCCAAAGTTGAGGGAAGGTTGACTCTCATTTCTACACCAGTGTTTGATACACCAGTGTGGTATCCCCTATCCTGGCAACACTGGGTTCGAGTCGCTTCTCGCGCTCGCATTAGCGCCCGCCCGGGAGGGTCAGTTGGCAGCTGGGCTACCGGACGAGCTATCGGTGCAATGACGGCACATTCAACTTTCGGTTAAAATTCTTCCGTTGAAATGGAATGCATGGGTCGAGTGCTGGGGATAGAGTTCACGCACCAAGCTCTGTTTAGCAATGGGACTCTGGTTCACAAAGTCACCCCAGCAGTAACTCGGATTAAATGCATTTAAAAAACATGAACACTAATATGTCAACCGATAATTAATACTGGCTGGCGATAAAACTACCGAGTGGGCATTTTGCTATGGACGGTTTGATTTATCCATACTGTGAGCGAGTTTACACATTAGGTCATCACACGATTCCCGGCCATATGTATACGTTGTTTGGAATACGGTTCTCGAGCATGCTACGCATTAACTATATGAGTGGGGCATGTGAACTTGCATTTTCATCCAATGCATGTGAATTGCCCTATTACACAACATGATAGCGTGCGAGCATGAAAACGTCAGGAACATTCTGGGAAGTACAAATTCAATTTCGGAGATCCGTCCAATGGCGAACATGGAAAACGTCCGATTTCCTGAAACATTCGGAAAGCACATGCTCCTACGCTCTACAGCAATGCCTCCTCCCAAGTTCGTCGAGTCCTGAAAATACACCTATTGATTGTCACTTTGAAAGCGTAAGAAGAAACTTGGGTCCTTTTACGACGCATTCGTAAGAAGAAACTTGGGTCCTTTTACGACGCATTCAACCGCTAGGTTTATAGCGTCGCCAACCTCTCACGCCGATTGGTCGCGGGTGAACTCGGTAACTTTCGTCGGTTTGGAAAGCATAAACTGGGTACATGGAAAACTAGGCTGAGAATGTTGTTCAAGGATCAATCTGACAATAGGTTTCCAAATGCATTTCACGTTAGTGAACAATGCAAATTAACGAGATCTCCTGCGCACCTACACTTTGTCCTTCTTAACTTCGCTCTTGCACTTGAATGTACACATGTATGTGCAAGTGATGCAAGAGACCCTTGGAATGATCGAAGCATTCATGTGTGAAAATCGAAGGAAAAAATTATACACGAGAAGAATTCCAGATAATTATTATGTTTCGCATCAGGGTGCGACCCAGCCACTGTAACTGCGACGATTTGTTTCTCCCGTTTGGCAATGGAATGCCCGTTATCTCAGTGCGCTATGTCGACGTGTCAGGGTCGAGTGGAGTTCGCCTGCCTCTCCACACAAGAGCAATGTCAACATCAGACCGCGAGGGTGACTGACGTCATCTGGCGCCCACCAATACGTCACAGCCTGTGTCTATTTACCGATGTAAAGCCAGCGTGCGAAGGCGAGGTAACTGCTCGCCTCCGGCCTTCGTGAAATAGTAATGCCGCTGAAACCTGTATACGTGCTGAAGTATTAATTTGCCGTCATATGACAGCAACCGTACTTTCAAGTGCGTTTATGTTCAACACAAAATTACACGCGGTTTGGTTAGTTATTTGAGTTTAAGGACGATTCGACCAAAGCGCGATCGTTATGGCCAAAAACGACATGCGGTATCCACGCATAGAGACAAACGTCCCGTGTCGAACAAGTGTCATCGTATGCGGTGTTGAAAAACATAATACTTCAGGATTTTGTGAATCCAGATTATATATACTCATAGCATAGATTAAAAAGGCATGTGGCTTCGAGGCACTGAGTCCAAGATAGTGACCCCTGAAGCCTACGACAGCAGATACCCCTCACAGCAGTTACAATGCTTCCCACCAGAGGGACAGCTGGGTGGAACGAGTGATGAGCGTTTCAGCAGCCGAGATAGCGTTCTACTACTTTTCCATGCACCACTAACGCGAATATCCGGATATTTGATGACAGCCTCAACTCTCGTCAACATCACATCATCGGTAAATGGACACTGGAGTGAAGGTTGTCTCAGAACCGGTATATTCATTTCAAGGCTTCAACGAAGATGTTTGTGAAACTTTAATTTGAGTCGCTCGACTAAGCCATCGGGGTAGGTGAGCGGCAACTTGGAGTACGGGCTCGACCGTTTGGTACTATTGGGTGTGCAGTTATATGATAGTATTGCCGGTGCTGCCATGGTTTTCCATAGTATAATCGGTTCACAAACACACTCATGCAATTAGAACACCTGGCTCGTTCACATTGGAGGTCATTCGAATATGTAAGGACATGCCACTTAAAAATTGTCAAATCAATTGAAATTAACAACAAGCCAACGTTTAACACACAACCATCATTCTGACACCCACTGAATCCATTCTCATACCAGTAGTTTTTTTTGGTCTCACATCAGTAGTATTAGTAGTATATTAGTTGCGTGTCAAATCAGCATGGGGTGCCATTTCACTGCATCAACTTAAACAATAGCACACACATTAACGGAACAAACATTTCTCACAAGCTGTGCATTGATCAATTTGGTGATCCACATGAGCAGCATACTGAATGTCTTAGGTGTATAAAGTGAGTTATATAAAGTAGCTAGGTGTATACACAAGGTGCATACAGTAGCTGGATATCTGGGCTTTAGGGCGCATCGACCATGTTGATTATGTGGCGCCCATGACAGTGAATCGGCGTCCATCCTGAGTGCTGTGTGGTGGTGGTGGATTGGAGTTTAAGGGCGCGTCGACATCTAGGGTCATTTTGCGCCCATGACTGAATTGTAATCAATCTACGGTGCTGCTATCATAGCTCACTATCCATCTTTACGGGTGGGGGTATATCACGTCAAGGCGAGCTTGTCAAATGAACATAAAAATATTCCCGGCCTCAGAGTCGTTCCCTGTAAGCATACGTAAAGAAGAGTCGGTACCGTCCAACCGTCCTAAAATCTGGCCTGAGTGCTGTGTGCGCCGAGAAGTGGGTTGGGGCGGAGCTGCGCCAGCGCTCGGCAGCCGCCTAACGCTCGGCCAGCTGTGCCGGCGGGGACACCGCTGGTACCTGACCACGCGCTCGGTACGGCGGGGACACCGCTGGTACCTGACCACGCGCTAGGTACAGTGACCGCGACCCGGCTGACATGTCTCTCCTGCCGCCCCTGCTGCTCACTCAGCGCAGCCGCCTGACGCTCGGCCAGCTGTGCCGGCGGGGACACCGCTGGTACCTAACCACGCGCTGGGTACAGTGACCGCCACCCGGCTGGCATGTCTCTCCTGCCGCCCCTGCTGCTCATGATGGCGCCGGCCGGGAGACGGGATACAGGCCGGAAGGTGTTCTGTCCTCTCCTCCCAACTAGGCGTACACTGCATGAGCAAGTACCAGGCAAAGGCCTGGGAGGGGGGGAGGACAAGTGGTCAAGGGGTAAGTTGCCCGTCTCGCAATCGAAAGGTTGTGGGTTCGAGTCTCTTCACTACTCTTCACTCACGACCAATCGGCGCGAGAGATTGGCGGCGCTACATAACTCAACGGTCGATGTGTCGTAGAACAAATAACCAGCCAGGCAAACGTCTGCTCCATTTTTTCCAACTGCTCGAGCCGTACAGGATGCCAACGACAGCGGATGAATGACACCACCGTGGCCTGGTTCGCGGCTGGTGGCGTCGGGCGTCGCCGGCTTGTCGCCACTCTGAGCTCGAGTTCAGTCTGCTGGAAGCAGTGAGCTGCAGTACCTCCACCTCGTGGAGACATGGTGACCTTCCAGCCAGCAAAACACCCATTGAGGAAGGCTCAGATGCATCCTCCCCACCATATGCCCGACATATTTGTTAGCCACAAAAGTGCGTTTCTCAGAAGTGTCCCCCGGGATAAAAAGGTACCCCTCCAGTATGCTCCAATGTACCCCACCCCACTTAGCTAATTTTTTTCCAATGAAGGCATCCCTTCAAGGAAATGTGCCCATTCTCAGTGATAATTACTAGATTGACCCTGGCAAGTGCAACATTGTGGACACAATATGATTATTAATTCAGTGTTTAGAATTCAACACTTCAGCAAATAAAGCAAAAGTTCACAAAAACAATTTGGACTCCTCATTTTTGGCACTGGTGTTTTCCTTTCAGTTGATCATTGTGGACATTCCCATGCTGGGTGATCCATGCTGCACTACTGTTCTCTGTGCCACCATTTATCCATCATTGACCTGGCATTTATCAGATGTGATTAAGGGGACTCCATATAGTTGCTTCAACACTTATTCATGTCAGAATGCTTAATCATCACCTTCCTGCCACATAAACTGCACACACTTATTAGTCAACATAAACTGGGAGGAAACTCAATGTGGCTTTGAGTGATGACACTGGCTGGGATGTGGTGCACACATGACATGACATGACCTGCATATCATGACCTGCACATTACTTTTCCAATTTACAATTTGCTTGATTGTGATGGATTATTTTATATTAGTTTAAATTTGATTACATTTGATCAGTACTTTTTGTTTAAAAATTATCAAGCCAAAGCAGAAATTCTGTTGGTATGACTATTCCGAGTCACTCCATCAGCACAAGAATGGCTTAGGTGTGTTCCAGTTGTGATCCAGTTACATGAACCATTCAACTTTCTTCTAAAAAAAATGAAATGAGTTTATACTTCATCCCAACACCAGTGTTCTTCAGATTACGGTGAACTGCCCTAAATGGTTGAAGGCCTGCTGATTTCAGGAGGATGCACACAGGTGGGAGTGTTCTGAAACATCATGCATCAATGTGAGATACACAACATCTTATTGAAGCAACAAAGCTGTACAAACTGCAATCTGGGGCCTGTTCTTGTCTATTAAAAAAACCTACGGCAACAAGGCCCATGACACACAGCTGGGGCCATCTCAGCATGGTATGGCAACTGCTTGCAGCTAGCCAATCAAAACTTCTGTTACATGCCAATGATGTCATCATGTCACACTGATGTGTGTATGTTCAAATTGGAGAGTAAGCATCAGCACAGAAAACGAGGGCCACATCTTCCAAATCGTGTTCAGAAACATTGTATTCCCCAAAAAATCCACAACTTCCCAAGGCACCTTAGAGCACAAAATTACCCTTGTCTTAACCAGGGTAGATATACCTTCCATATTCTGAACACCTGTGTTTCCCTGAGGAAACACACAAAATTTCCTGTTTTGTTTGCAGAATAATTATAGTGCAATCAAGACTGTTTGATGTATTTGAGCTCAATAAAACACAATTGCACAACATCACAAGACCTTACTTTAGTTGTTGCTGTAGAAGTTACTAGTAGTCACTAAACAAACACAAAACATCAGAGGTAGCTTCTTTACAGTTTTCTTAAGTGACCAACCTCAAAAGCCAGAAAGCATCACTCATTGACCTCAGTAGCTCCATACAAAGTATACATACCATTGCATGATCTCAACTTCATATTTCTGTACAGAAATGTTGATTGTTTACAAATAGGGGGAGAGGGGGCTTCCAAACACTAAGACATCATGCAACAAATAGATCTACAGCTGCTTCTGCATGGCTGAACTAGTAATTGTCCTGCATTTACTGAACACAAAAATGAACAAGCTATCCATATCCAAACAGTTCCTTTTAAAAAAAATCTGACCACTTGCAAACAGCAACTTTAAAGCATAATTATTTTATAGTGGTGTGCTGCATCCTAAGCACCAAAATATTGTTGTGCATGATTACTTCACTGTAGCTGTTGTGGTGCAAGCTACTAGTTTTTTTTTTTAACTGGTGTAATTCCCCTAAAAAAACATCAGTGGTCCCTTCACTATGGTTTTCTTAAGCCAACTGCTCCTGGATCCATAAATATGGCACCTTCAGACTGCTAGCTTGATACACAAAGAATTGGTAGAACTTTGCAGTGTTAAAATATTAGTTTCTTATTAGTCGTGATATGTAATTATGAGTACAGCACAAAGTTGAAATTTGCAATGGAAACTATGTCATTTAGTACAACTTACAAGTTCTTAAAGCACAATTCTGATCCAATAGATTACTCTCATGTGCACCTTCCTTGAGATACCTAATTTGAGGTTGGCTATTGTAGCAATAACAATGCAAAATGCATATCCACATTGACTGATATTGCATAACAGACCACATCATAGGCAATCATTTTACCTCAAAAAGTGTTAAGAGATGTTCATGTGTCACAATCCATAATGATGGGTATCAGATGATAATTATCGCCAGGATACTGCTGGAGGTTAGATGTGAAGACTTCACATAGACTCATCATGAAGCAAAATGTAAATTCTCTGTTAGGAGGTATATAAATTCATTCTTCATAAGTGGTATATTCCATCCTATTTTGTGCATAATTCATTACTGGAACTATGTGATCAGACATTCATATTCTGGTAGAGAAAGATCCATTGTTTATGAATACCGCCATCTTTTTATTTATGCTCCGAACTTGACACAGGACACATCCAAAGATAGGTGTTCAGTAAACAGAACATGTTCAGATACCCCCACTTCTACCACCATTTTGTTACTCATGCCCCAAATATGACATGCAAAGGGGTCTTTTAAGGAAACAACCTGCTTGGACTACCCTCCTCTCCCCCTGCATCACCAGGTAGTCCATTTCATGTCACAATATGACATGCCACAAAATATCATATCATTACATCATTTGACCTTGAAGAAACAAGAGCAAGTTGTAACTACAAACATGCATTTAGCAGAACAATGTGGATAGCTAGGTGCATACCTACCTACACAGGCACCTACTAGGTACTTATTTACCTTGGCTTTGGAACCCAGGCTTACCTTTATGGAGCTGTGCAATGCATGTGGCAGAATTTTGGAAAAGATGCCACAACTTTTGGTTCATTATGTCCCTTTCTTGCTGCAGCTGGTATTCATAATTTGGCTGATTTTCCACCTCATCAAAGCACTGATTCTCCCAAATCCAAAGATCCCCATATGGATCTTCATCTAAATTCCTATCGTCAGACATCAATACGTCTCAGTGTGTTTCAGTTTGGACAGAAAACAATCCTAAGAATCTAGTCAGAAACCTAGGAAACCAACAAGCAAGCACCTCAACCTGGCATCTTCCAGAGCCCAGAACATAAATTCCAACAACTAACAACGGGACGCACCACCAACACACGAACGAAATTCTATCGCAAAAGCATGGCGGATGCAGCATCGACGTCCATTATTGTGGGGTGTCCCAGGCACTGCGACAATTGGACGCAATGGACTCCCGAATTAGAGGGGCAGCATTAAGAAAAACTGAGATAGCGTAATGGAAAACCTTGGTGATCACTATGTGATCGTTGCAATGAATCAGCACTATAAACCTAAAAAATACATTTTTAATACTCTGTATGCACTAAATACAGCAATATTAGATTAACCAAGACTTAACGAAACCATCAAACTACAAGTATGCTCCAGTGAATACTATGTAAATTCCTGCACTCCATTAGAACAGCTGACTGACAATATGCTGCCATCTAAAGCGATCCCTTTAAAATAAAAGGCAGCGTTTGAGCACTTCTTGACGCTGGGAACACGCGAAGTCATTCACGTTGCGAGGTGGCATGTGAGTCCCACGGGTTTCGTTTGATGGATAGGTTGAGGTGGAAGGTCGTCAGTTAGCTTGGTGTCGCGAACTATATCCGATTGCCTTAATATATTGTTTTCCGGGCATGTTATATTGGGATAAACGATGTAAATTTATATCAAGCTGAAGTAGGAGCCAAAAGTGCTGTTTCATCTGCAATAACTGCAATTCTCCGTTCTTCACTCCAACCATAGTTTAATGAGCATGATTCGTAGTGGTGGTGGTGGTGGGTGGGTAGGATGTGGGGAAATTACTGATGTCTGAAGTTATGGTAGGTTTGCGAATTTCGATGACCTGACCCGGAGAGTCAATTAAGTACCTCTAAAGTTTACTCTCTACCAGTTGGTAAGCAAGAGTAGCTTACCCGCTAGCAGATGGTATATGAAATGAGTTTACTCCCCGGCAGATGGTAAGTGAGAAGTAAAATGGCAGATGGTAAAGAAAAACATTGCCTACTCTTCGGGAGATGATAGAATAAGATTGCCTGCAATGGTATGCGACTTAGGATAACCATCCAGTGAGGTAAGATAATTCCAATTGCACATGCATATATATATATATATATATATATATATATATATATATATATATATATATATATATATATATGTCATTCCCCATATTCAAATGTCCAGAAACCACCAGAGCACATACGCTGTGGGTGTCTACTTGTGTGATGTGAGAGAACTACAAAATAATTAGTATGCACGCAGGGTCGGATCCGGGAATTGTCATGGTTCACTTGTCTGGAGGGGCGCCACTTAGGGACGCCTTTTCCCGGCCCAGGGGACGCCACCTTCCCGTGGGGGGACATGCCCCCAGTCCCTCTGTATCCGTCACCGCACCCACGAACGTCACTGGGAAAGCCTCGACGAATTCCATATTGTGGCTGTGGATACATCAGCACACTGACTTTCGCATGGAATGGACGGGCCCAATTTCCCTTTGTCTTCCTGCGGTCCACTGACTAAAATGACTGGAACCATCATGTCATCGAGAGTATAGTTAAATACTTGGAGCTTCGTGTGCGTAGTAAAGTCCCGGAATCAGTGGCGGCTGCCCGCAGTGACCCTTGGTTTCTTCGTGACGCCGCCGTATTTCCGACTCGATATTCGGCGTAAAATCTGACTGGGCTGCCCAAGCGGGATCTGTGCGGGCTGTCCACACCCAGCCCATTCGCGAGCTGGTTGTGGACTGCCGGCGACAGCGCCGCTCCACAGGGCGCCGGCCACCGTACCTCCGGTGCCTCTCGGCGCAGGATCTGCGCGGGCTGCCCTCGTCCAGCCATCGCTGGCCAACTGCACAGTCGTCCGGCCGGACAGGTTGACAGTATTTTGTAATGGATGCATACGTACACCGGGAGAAGCTATGACTCAAATAACAGAGTTGTTTATATGAACTCTTAGCTCTGGTGTGCATGATGATCAACACATCGAGGACGAGCTATGCGCCAGTTTTAATGGAAATCGGCGCGGTCCGCCCCTCATGGATACCCAGCGGAGTAACAAACTATCTGGATATGAATATGTTGCTAACTTGATAAACGTAGTTGCTCTACTTTATTCTTAGCAAACCTCGGGAACAGACAAGTTGGAAGGAAATCGCGACATTCCTCACCTACATACGCAAAACGCCCATACGGGGGTGCTGTGAAGCTGCACAACAGCATGAGGACACTTCAGTATGCGGTTTCATCGGTAACATTACTTTTCAAGGACATTTTTACATGCTAACAATCGTTATTCTGGACCATGCACTGAAATGATTAAGCAACCACAAATATTCCCCATTCACAAGCACTTGACGCATTTCCAAATGTTCGCCGCAAATGCGCAGCGCTTGTCTACCGATAGGTGCCAAATAGTTTATGGCTTCCAAGTTTCCGGGTGAGATTTTTATTTTTTAAACCGCTTCTGCCAATACCAAGGTACGTACACCACCTTCTATGGAGCCCTCCTCCAAGCTTAAGGTAATCGAGGAACACTCCCCAAAGTGGTCCCGGTTCATAGTTTTCGATGTTTGGCTGCACACCAGCCTCATCACACCTTCGGCGCAGACCTCCACGGATTTACCGTCGGTCGGTCGGCGCCACTCCCCGAGCGGGAGGCGCCGGCCCACATGACGTCACACGCGCGCCACGCCGCTCGAGTACTGTGTGTATTCTGTATATTTGGTTACCGAAAGTGGACTGAACCGGACCGAAGCCGGAGCCGGGCCAAAGCCTGAGCCGGGCTCGCGCCGTGCGCCGCACCGGACACGCCGCACGGCGACAACTCAATCGCATACACAACCTGGTAGGAACTGTGGCGGCCGGACGCCGCGCCGGGTCAGGTCGCCGACCCCCGCCGAGGTCACGACTCCACCCCGGGCCGGGCCGACGTCGGGTCGAGGATCGACCGCGCTCCCGGCCTTCGCAGCAGGGGCTGAAGGCCGCTGACCTTCAGCCCCTGCTGCTGCGGCCTGGAATCCTGGTCAGTGACTCGGCTCAAGGTCACCGGCGGCGGGAAGTGGAAAACATATGGTAGCCGGTGAAGAGGCGGCTCAACACACGAGTATACTTGAGATGTACTGTTGAAGGTACACAGAAAACAAAACATGCTCGACGTGGTGGCAATGCAAGGATTTACAGTCACATGATGACCCGGCAGATTCCTGGCGCCACATTACGGTTGGTCGGACGTTGGACTCACATCTCGTCAGCCATGTCTGCTACGTCGAGACTGGCTATCGTGACGAATACTGGAGCTCCGTGGATGCAGAGGTACAATGGGAGGACGTTGCGCCGGAGGTGACGCGAACTCGCGTCACTGACGTCGACGCGCCGGCACAAACAAGTAGACTCACTGAAAGACGAAGCGCGCGACAACGGAAGCATGTGCCCATTACAGGTCACTACATTACAGTCCAGTCCTATACACCGCGGGTCACATCACACCTACCCAACGAGAGCGTCCCGACTCACCGTCCGCCCACACACACTGCCATCTGTCGGTCGCGTCGAGCAACACAGCCACCTAGCGACAGAATACAAAATCACAAGTGCGGCGACACACCGCCAGATGACAGCTGTCAATTACCCTGACATTTATTCGAGTGAGGACGCGATCGGCCGACAAAACAGCACACGGAAAGTCACAGCGCCGCCTGCAGCGCGCTTGCCATCTGGCGGCAGGTTGGACAATCACAGCTTGGCGCACCACCGCCAGGTGCACCACGACACGCCGGCGCGCCACGCTTGAGCCGGTCGGGGCACGGGCGCGCGCCGCGCCGCCCGGACACACGGAAGAGGGGGCGGGGCGTGCACGGACGGCCGGCGGCGACGCGCCGACCTCATCCAACCGCCCCGCCGCGGCGCTCGAAAGCCCGGCAGCGACGGCGCGGCGCGCGCGCCCGACGACCGCCACCGGAAGGAATGATTACACGCCAACAACGCCGCGCGGGCCCCTCACACCAGGCCAAGCGGCGCTCACACGCCTCGGTCGGCACGCACTGCACGCGCGACGCCGCCCTCCGCAGTTGGCGCCTCGAGCGAGTCGGCAACACGTCGACACCGCCCTCGCCAGCAGCGTCAACGGCCGGCCGCGACCTCGCCGGGCCGCCTTCGGTCGCAAAAATCAATCGAGGAGGTAGCAAAGGTGTACGGTGAACGGCAGCGCCATCTGCCGGCGCCGCTCGTCCGTCCCGGCGGCGGTACACGGCGAGAGCAGATCCCGCCAGAGTATCACATAAAGCGGCCCCAACAAGGCCGCAGCGCAATCACCGCGATTCCAGCACGATTTTGATTGGTTTACACGGACCAGAGGTATGCCTTTGGTCACCGGCCGACCACTGGCACCAGCACCAGCTGACCGGTGGCACCACCACCAGCTGACCGGTGGCACCACCACCAGCTGACCGGTAGCACCATCACCAGCTGACCAGCGGTCCCAGCCTTGTCTGACCAGCGGTATCTGAGCCGCACCAGACGGCTCACTCGTAGCTGTACTCCAGCCGGTGTTTGTGGTAGAAGAGGAGGTACCTGAGGACGGCCGGAGACCGATGTCACGACAGCCGCGCACAGGCCGATGGGGAGGGGAGGGGTACCACGGCCACTGGCGGTGTGGTGCGGTGCTGTGCTGTACTGTGCTGTGCTGTGCTGTGTTGTGCTGTGCTGTGCTGTGCTGTGTGGTGTGGTGTGGTGTTGTGTGGTGCGGTGTGGTGCGGTGTGGTGCAGTGTGGTGCGGTGTGGTACGGTGTGGTACGGTGTGGTATGGTGTGGTATGGTGTGGTATGGTGTGGTATGTGGTGGTATGGTGTGGTATGGTGTGGTACGGTGTGGTATGGTAGGATAAAATAGAAAAATATGTTGTCTGTGTTATCTGTTAAAAATGTGGTGGAATGAGGTCCGGCCAGTTGGGGCTTGAAATGCATTGTGAACATGTAGAATTGTTTAATTTTTCGTCGGGGAAATACTGGTGGATGGAGGTGTAGCATGCCTTGATTTCTGACGCTTGTTGTTAACTGTACGCCAGGTCGGCAATGTACCCTGACGAAAAACGACTGTCATTTGTGCGAAAATTAACTTTTTACTTCATTCGATACGTCGAGGTTCGAGATAACTTTCTTCTCCAAAAAATTGTTTTTTTTTCAAGAAGATTATCAATCCACCGTACTTAGTTTTTCATCTGGACGTATCTATAAAAAAATATTCATTTGCTTAGGAAAATGACGCATGCGTACAAAAAGGAATATCTCTCGTTTCTTTAGCACGTCTACAATGACATAATGCTGTGTCTTGAAGCATATGTCCCCTGAAATTTGGTATAGTCCCTTACAATATTATTCTACACAGGGAAAAATTAGTTTTTACCACATATCCAGTCCTTCTGCCAGGGTTTCCCTTCCATGTTAATGGCGGCGAAAGTATGCACTTCACGAAATACGTCCTTTTGCTAGTGGACCACTGTGATGCGACGGTGGCAAAGTACACGCCTTACGAGATATGGGGTGGGGTTGGGGGTTGGGGGTGGTGGTGTTGACTAACATTGCAGAAGCTTGGTGCCGCACACAAAATACAGGTCGATACCCATAGCTGGGAACAGTGCTCCAAACAGCTGATTCAATTTCATTAAAATGAATAGAACCAAGACTTCCAACTCATGCCCGGCGTGCGATACATCGCGTTCTGAGAGCTGGCCAAGCCCGAGAGCCACTATGATAAGCTACATCTTTTGACACAGCAAACTACGCATACGTTTCCCCTAGTAAAAATACGTTCAGCACGTCTCGACACCACCTATGCTGAAGCTGACCGTACACCACACCACCGACCCACCTGTGTTGTTACTGACCCCACACCACACCACCAGGCCCACCCCTGTGACACCACCTGTGTTGAGACTGACCCCACACCACACCACCGGGCCTCCCCTGTGACACCACCTGTGTTGGGACTGACCCCACACTACACCACCGGGCCACCCCTGTGACACCACCTGTGTTAAGACTGACCCCACACCACACCACCAGCCCACCCCTGTGACACCACCTGTGTTGGGACTGGCCCCACACCACACCACCGGCCCACCCCTGTGACACTACCTGTGTTGAGACTGACCCCACACCACACCACCGGGCCTCCCCTGTGACACCAGCTGTGTTGAGACTGGCCACACACCACACCACCTGTGTTGATACTGACCCTGTACTACACCACCGGCCCACCCCTGTGACACCAGCTGTGTTGATACTGACCCCTGTACCACACCACCGGCCCACCCCTGTGACACCACCTGTGTTGAGACTGACCCCACACCACACCACCGGGCCTCCCCTGTGACACTACCTGTGTTGAGACTGACCCCACACCACACCACCGGGCCTCCCCTGTGACACCAGCTGTGTTGAGACTGACCCCACACCACACCACCGGGCCTCCCCTGTGACACTACCTGTGTTGGGACTGACCCCACACACACCACCACCGACCCACCTGTGTTGTTACTGACCCCACACCACACCACCAGGCCCACCCCTGTGACACCACCTGTGTTAAGACTGACCCCACACCACACCACCGGGCCACCCCTGTGACACCACCTGTGTTGGGACTGACCCCACACCACACCACCGGCCCACCCCTGTGACACCACCTGTGTTGAGACTGACCCCACACCACACCACCGGGCCTCCCCTGTGACACCACCTGTGTTGAGACCGACCCCACACTACACCACCGGGCCCCCCCTGTGACACTACCTGTGTTGAGACTGACCCCACACTACACCACCGGCCCACCCCTGTGACACCAGCTGTGTTGAGACTGACCACACACCACACCACCTGTGTTGATACTGACCCTGTACTACACCACCGGCCCACCCCTGTGACACCACCTGTGTTGAGACCGACCCCACACTACACCACCGCCTCACCCCTCACTGTTGAGCACGTCCCGCAGCGTGGCGCGCGTGATCACGTGGTCGTCGCACTTGAACCAGTTGTCGCGGTGCTGCCGGATGTAGACGATGTAGTGGCCCGCCTCCAGCGTGCCGATGTGGTTCACCACGGCGTACAGCGAGTACCTGCCGGCCGGCCGCCAGCCGCCCCGTCAGCATAGCACACCACAGCCGCCCGGCCAGCGCACATCACCACCGCCGACCACAGCACACCACAGCCGCCCGGTCAGCGCACATCACCGCCGCACACCACAGCCGCCCGGTCAGCGCACATCACAGCACAGCACACCACAGCACACCACAGCCGCCCGGTCAGCGCACATCACCACCGCCGACCACAGCACACCACAGCCGCCCGGTCAGCATAGCACACCACAGCCGCCCGGTCAGCGCACACCACCACCGCCGACCACAGCACACCACAGCCGCCCGGTCAGCGCACATCACCACCGCCGACCACAGCACACCACAGCCGCCCGGTCAGCGCACGTCAGCACCGCCGACCACAGCACACCACAGCCGCCCGGTCAGCACACACCACCACCGCCGACCACAGCCGCCCGGTCAGCGCACATCACCACAGCACACCACAGCCGCCCGGTCAGCGCACATCACCACCGCCGACCACAGCACACCACAGCCGCCCGGTCAGCGCACATCACCACCGCCGACCACAGCACACCACAGCCGCCCGGTCAGCGCACGTCAGCACCGCCGACCACAGCACACCACAGCCGCCCGGTCAGCACACATCACCACTACACCGCACACCACAGCCGCCCGGTCAGCGCACATCACCACCGCCGACCACAGCACACCACAGCCGCCCGGTCAGCGCACATCACCACCGCCGACCACAGCACACCACAGCCGCCCGGTCAGCGCACATCACCACCGCCGACCACAGCACACCACAGCCGCCCGGTCAGCGCACATCACCACCGCCGACCACAGCACACCACAGCCGCCCGGTCAGCGCACATCACCACCGCCGACCACAGCACACCACAGCCGCCCGGTCAGCGCACACATCACACCGCCGACCACAGCACACCACAGCCGCCCGGTCAGCGCACCCACAAGCACACCACAGCCGCCCGGTCAGCGCACATCACCACAGCACACCACAGCCGCCCGCCACCCCCACACCCACCGCCGCCCGCAGCCCCCCCCACACAGCCGCCCGGTCAGCGCATCACCACAGACACCACAGCCGCCCGGTCAAACAGCACACACAGCCGCCCGGTCAGCGCACACCACCACCGCCACCACAGCACACCACAGCCGCCCGGTCGCACACCACAGCCGCCCGGTCGCGCACACACCAAGCCCCCGCCCACCACAGCCGCCCGGTCAGCGCACCACCACAGCCGCCCGGTCGCGCACACCCAACACAAGCCACCCGGCCGTGCCACACCGGCCACAGCACACCACAGCCGCCGGTCAGCGCACATCACCACAGACACCACAGCCGCCCGGTCAGCGCACGTCACCGCCGACCACAGCACACCACAGCCGCCCGGTCAGCGCACACCACCACCGCACACCACAGCCGCCCGGTCAGCGCACATCACCACAGCACACCACAGCACACCACAGCCGCCCGGTCGAGCACATCACCACGCGGCCACAGCACACCACAGCCGCCCGGTCGGCACACCACCACGCCGCCACAGCACACCACAGCCGCCCGGTCAGCGCACACCACCACCGCACACCACAGCACACCACAGCCGCCCGGTCAGCGCACACCACCACAGCCGCCGGTCAGCGTACACCACAGCCGCCCGGTCAGCGCACATCACCACCGCACACCACAGCCGCCCGGTCAGGCACACCACCACAGCCGCCCGGTCAGCGTACACCACAGCCGCCCGGTCAGCGCACATCACCACCGCACACCACAGCCGCCTGGTCAGCGCACATCACCACCGCCGACCACAGCACACCACAGCCGCCCGGTCAGCGCACATCACCACAGCACACCACAGCCGCCCGGTCAGCGCACATCACCACAGCACACCACAGCCGCCCGGTCAGCGCACATCACCACCGCACACCACAGCCGCCCGGTCAGCGCACATCACCACAGCACACCACAGCACACCACAGCCGCCCGGTCAGAGCACATCACCACAGCCGGCCACAGCACACCACAGCCGCCCGGTCAGAGCACATCACCACAGCCGGCCACAGCACACCACAGCCGCCCGGTCAGCGCACATCACCACAGCACACCACAGCACACCACAGACGCCCGGTCAGCGCACATCACCACCGCCGGCCAACAGCCCACCACAGACACCACAGCCGCCCGGTCAGCGCACACCACCACCGCACACCACAGCACACCACAGCCGCCCGGTCAGCGCACACCACCACAGCCGCCCGGTCAGCGTACACCACAGCCGCCCGGTCGCACATCACCACCGCCGACCACAGCACACCACAGCCGCCCGGTCAGCGCACACCACAGCCGCCCGGTCAGCGTACACCACCAGCACAGCCGCCCGGTCAGCGCACAACCGCACCACAGCACACCACAGCCGCCCGTGGCGCTGGCGCTTCTCACAACTGACGGTGTACGATTGGTCACGCGTGGTGATGACGATGCACTGGGGCTTAAGGGCGCGTCAACTGCCGGGGTCATTTTGCGCCCACTCCCGCGTGAACTCGGTGACCTCGCCGGTCGCATGATCTTGCGATTGGGAGCAAAATGTCACACCAGTTGAGCTTCCGCCATCCCAGCTAGGCAGTTTTCGCAGGCACAAAGCGGAGGGACGCATAAAGCGCTCGACAATTAGGGAGGGACAGTGCTTGGTTCCTGCAGAGTACGCAACAGCGCACTACTCAACAGACTGCTCAACGGACTACTCAACAGACTGGCAAAAAATGCATGTCAGCGCTCACAGGTTGTTGGGGCGGGGATGGCCGAATGGTGGCCGGCTCTGGGTACCAAAGGTCCGGGGTTCGACACCCGCATCGATCGGGACATTTCCCAATCCCGCGACCCACAGGCGAAAGTGTAGGCGGCGCCATTAGCCGTAAATGTGCATAAGGTGCGTCGTGAACCACCCAATAAACACACAAACTCACAGGTTGTTGTTGAAGGCTCGTTCCTGTCGGAAGCTATTGTTGTTGCGGCAGCGGCTGAGGTAGGGCGTCATGTCCAGCTCCTCCGGAAACCGCACCACCGTCGATATCTTCTTCCGCAGCCGAGACGTGTGCTCAAACCGCTGTATGGGAAACACACTGGTCACGGGTCAAGCGTCTGACAACCGCTGTACGGCACACACGGACGGGTCACGGGTCAAGCGTCTGACAACCGCTGTACGGCACACACGGACGGGTCACGGGTCAAGCGTCTGACAACCACTGTACGGCACACACGGACGGGTCACGGGTCAAGCGTCTGATAACCGCTGTACGGCACACACGGACAGGTCACGGGTCAAGCGTCTGACAACCACTGTACGGCACACACACGGACAGGTCACGGGTCAAGCGTCTGACAACCACTGTACGGCACACACGGACGGGTCACGAGTCAAGCGTCTGATAACCGCTGTACGGCACACACGGACAGGTCACGGGTCAAGCGTCTGACAACCGCTGTACGGCACACACGGACGGGTCACGGGTCAAGCGTCTGACAACCACTGTACGGCACACACGGACGGTCACGGTCATGTCTAACAACCGCTGTACGACACACGGACGGTCACGGTCAAGCGTCTGATAACCACTGTACGGCACACACGGACGGGTCACGGGTCAAGCGTCTGACAACCGCTGTACGGCACACACGGACTGGTCACGGGTCAAGCGTCTGATAACCACTGTACGGCACACACGGACGGGTCACGGGTCAAGCGTCTGATAACCACTGTACGGCACACACGGACGGGTCACGGGTCAAGCGTCTGACAACCCCTGTACGGCACACACGGACGGGTCACGGGTCAAGCGTCTGATAACCACTGTACGGCACACACGGACGGGTCACGGGTCAAGCGTCTGATAACCACTGTACGGCACACACGGACGGGTCACGGGTCAAGCGTCTGACAACCACTGTACGGCACACACGGACAGGTCACGAGTCAAGCGTCTAACAACCGCTGTACGGCACACACGGACAGGTCACGGGTCAAGCGTCTGATAACCACTGTACGGCACACACACGGGTCACGAGTCAAGCGTCTGATAACCACTGTACGGCACACACGGACGGGTCACGGGTCAAGCGTCTGATAACCGCTGTAAGGCACACACACACGGGTCACGAGTCAAGCGTCTGATAACCACTGTACGGCACACACGGACTGGTCACGGGTCAAGCGTCTGATAACCACTGTACGGCACACACGGACGGGTCACGGGTCAAGCGTCTGACAACCACTGTACGGCACACACGGACTGGTCACGGGTCAAGCGTCTGACAACCACTGTACGGCACACACACACGGGTCACGGGTCAAGCGTCTGACAACCACTGTACGGCACACACGGACAGGTCACGGGTCAAGCGTCTGACAACCGCTGTACGGCACACACGGACGGGTCACGGGTCAAGCGTCTGACAACCGCTGTACGGCACACACGGACTGGTCACGGGTCAAGCGTCTGACAACCACTGTACGACACACACGGACGGGTCACGGGTCAAGCGTCTGACAACCGCTGTACGGCACACACGGACTGGTCACGGGTCAAGCGTCTGACAACCACTGTACGGCAACACACGGACTGGTCACGAGTCAAGCGTCTGACAACCACTGTACGGCACACACGGACGGGTCACGGGTCAAGCGTCTGACAACCGCTGTACGGCACACACGGACTGGTCACGGGTCAAGCGTCTGACAACCACTGTACGGCACACACGGACGGGTCACGGGTCAAGCGTCTGACAACCACTGTACGGCACACACGGACTGGTCACGGGTCAAGCGTCTGATAACCACTGTACGGCACACACACACGGGTCACGGGTCAAGCGTCTGACAACCACTGTACGGCACACACGGACTGGTCACGGGTCAAGCGTCTGATAACCACTGTACGGCACACACGGACACGGGTCACGAGTCAAGCGTCTGACAACCCCTGTACGGCACACACGGACGGGTCACGGGTCAAGCGTCTGATAACCGCTGTACGGCACACACGGACGGGTCACGGGTCAAGCGTCTGACAACCCCTGTACGGCACACACACGGACGGGTCACGGGTCAAGCGTCTGACAACCGCTGTACGGCACACACGGACGGGTCACGGGTCAAGCGTCTGACAACCGCTGTACGGCACACACGGACGGGTCACGAGTCAAGCGTCTGACAACCACTGTACGGCACACACGGACTGGTCACGGGTCAAGCGTCTGACAACCGCTGTACGGCACACACGGACGGGTCACGGGTCAAGCGTCTGATAACCACTGTACGGCACACACGGACGGGTCACGGGTCAAGCGTCTGACAACCACTGTACGGCACACACGGACTGGTCACGAGTCAAGCGTCTGATAACCACTGTACGGCAGACACGGACTGGTCACGAGTCAAGCGTCTGACAACCGCTGTACGGCACACACGGACGGGTCACGAGTCAAGTGTCTAACAACCGCTGTACGCCACACACGGACTGGTCACGGGTCAAGCGTCTGACAACCACTGTACGGCACACACGGACGGGTCACGGGTCAAGCGTCTGACAACCACTGTACGGCACACACGGACGGGTCACGGGTCAAGCGTCTGATAACCACTGTACAGCACACACACACACGGGTCACGGGTCAAGCGTCTGACAACCGCTGTACGGCACACACGGACGGGTCACGAGTCAAGTGTCTAACAACCACTGTACGGCACACACGGACGGGTCACGGGTCAAGCGTCTGACAACCACTGTACGGCACACACGGACAGGTCACGAGTCAAGCGTCTGACAACCGCTGTACGCCACACACGGACAGGTCACGAGTCAAGCGTCTGATAACCACTGTACGGCACACACGGACGGGTCACGAGTCAAGCGTCTGACAACCGCTGTACGGCACACACGGACGGGTCACGAGTCAAGTGTCTAACAACCACTGTACGGCACACACGGACAGGTCACGGGTCAAGCGTCTGACAACCACTGTACGGCACACACGGACTGGTCACGGGTCAAGCGTCTGACAACCGCTGTACGGCACACACGGACGGGTCACGGGTCAAGCGTCTGACAACCGCTGTACGTCACACACGGACGGGCCAAGCGCTTGACAGCCGTTTCACGCCTGACAACGGGTCTGGATATCCACAAAACTGGACACAGACGGACAGCAGGCGGTGGATACAGGAACCAAGTAATCAGGGACACAGAAGGCCAGGAGATGAAGCAGTACACAGACGGCCAGGTGGGAGATACAATAGCCAAGTGATCAGGAATGTAGGAAGGCCAAGTAATCAGAGAAACCAAGGATAGAAGGCACCCGTCACGCGAACGAGCAAAACGAAAGGGAGCAAACATCAGCCGTGAACAGAACAGCAGGATACATGCAGGCGTCAGTTAGTTAGTTAGTTATTAGGGCTTAGGGCGCATCAACTGCATTGGTTATACAGCGCCCACGCCACGAAGGCGATGACGGCAGCTGCTTTAAATGGGGACGGCACACAACCAAAGGTCACCTCACAGACAGCGGTCTCCTGGTCGCGTCGGCTACCCGCAGGCTATTGATCGATTGCCTGTTTTATTGCTAAGAGCAGCTACGTCACGGCACGTGAAGACGCACATGTCTCCGATGACGTCACACAGCTAGCCAATCATTGACTTACTATGCGGGCTTAAGGGCTCGCCGACTACGAGGCTAATTAGCGCCGATAGCTAGCCAATCAGATTATCACATCCCAGACGGAAGGTCACATCGTTGTAAAGATGAAGAAATAAAACAAGCCATACCAAATCACCACCTTCAGAATACGAACAGAGAGCACATCGGGATCATAGGGGATTGCCACATACATGTTTAATCTCCCGCGGCAGTGTCAGTGGCGGGCGGGCAGATGGGACATATCTTCCCACTAGCCTCTCCCGGCAGTGTCAGTGGCGGGCGGGCAGATGGGACATATCTTCCCACTAGCCTCTCCCGGCAGTATCAGTGGCGGGCGGGCAGATGGGACATATCTTCCCACTAGCCTCTCCCGGCAGTATCAGTGGTGGGCGGGCAGATGGGACATATCTTCGCCTCTCCCGGCAGTGTCAGTGGCGGGCGGGCAGATGGGACATATCTTCCCACTAGCCTCCATCCCGGCAGTATCAGTGGCGGGCGGGCAGATGGGACATATCTTCCCACTAGCCTCTCCCGGCAGTGTCAGTGGTGGGCGGGCAGATGGGACATATCTTCCCACTAGCCTCTCCCGGCAGTGTCAGTGGTGGGCGGGCAGATGGGACATATCTTCCCACTAGCCTCTCCCGGCAGTATCAGTGGTGGGCGGGCAGATGGGACATATCTTCCCACTAGCCTCTCCCGGCAGTATCAGTGGCGGGCGGGCAGATGGGACATATCTTCCCACTAGCCTCTCCCGGCAGTATCAGTGGCGGGCGGGCAGATGGGACATATCTTCCCACTAGCCTCTCCCGGCAGTATCAGTGGCGGGCGGGCAGATGGGACATATCTTCCCACTAGCCTCTCCCGGCAGTATCAGTGGCGGGCGGGCAGATGGGACATATCTTCCCACTAGCCTCTCCCGGCAGTGTCAGTGGTGGGCGGGCAGATGGGACATATCTTCCCACTAGCCTCTCCCGGCAGTGTCAGTGGTGGGCGGGCAGATGGGACATATCTTCCCACTAGCCTCTCCCGGCAGTGTCAGTGGCGGGCGGGCAGATGGGACATATCTTCCCACTAGCCTCTCCCGGCAGTATCAGTGGCGGGCGGGCAGATGGGACATATCTAGCCTCTCCCGGCAGTGTCAGTGGTGGGCGGGCAGATGGGACATATCTTCCCACTAGCCTCTCCCGGCAGTGTCAGTGGCGGGCGGGCAGATGGGACATATCTTCCCACTAGCCTCCCCGGCAGTATCAGTGGCGGGCGGGCAGATGGGACATATCTTCCCACTAGCCTCTCCCGGCAGTGTCAGTGGCGGGCGGGCAGATGGGACATATCCTCCCACTAGCCTCTCCCGGCAGTATCAGTGGCGGGCGGGCAGGGCAGATGGGACATATCTTCCCACTAGCCTCTCCCGGCAGTGTCAGTGGCGGGCGGGCAGATGGGACATATCTAGCCTCTCCCGGCAGTGTCAGTGGCGGGCGGGCAGATGGGACATATCTTCCCACTAGCCTCTCCCGGCAGTATCAGTGGCGGGCGGGCAGATGGGACATATCTTCCCACTAGCCTCTCCCGGCAGTGTCAGTGGCGGGCGGGCAGATGGGACATATCTTCCCACTAGCCTCTCCCGGCAGTGTCAGTGGCGGGCGGGCAGATGGGACATATCTTCCCACTAGCCTCTCCCGGCAGTATCAGTGGTGGGCGGGCAGATGGGACATATCTTCCCACTAGCCTCTCCCGGCAGTATCAGTGGCGGGCCGGCAGATGGGACGTATCTTCCCACTAGCCTCCCCCGGAAGTGTCGGTGGCGGGCGGGCAGATGGGACATATCTTCCCACTAGCCTCTCCCGGCAGTGTCAGTGGCGGGCGGGCAGATGGGACATATCTTCCCACTAGCCTCTCCCGGCAGTGTCGGTGGCGGATGCGCATGACGGTAGCACACATTGTGATGCCGTCCATCACCAACACTGTCACAGCTTGCATACTAATCACAACTGGGACGTCAGTGGCGGCGGGCAGTGGGAATAACCCGCCACAACTGTGACAGCTCAGATACCCGTCACAACTGTGACAGCTTAGATACCCGCCACAACTGTGAGAGCTCAGATACCCGCCATAACTGTGACAGCTCAGATACCCGCCACAACTGTGACAGCTCAGTAACCCGCCACAACTGTGACAGGTCAGATACCCGCCATAACTGTGACAGCTCAGATACCCGCCACAACTGTGACAGCTCAGATGCCCGTCACAACTGTGACAGCTCAGATACCCGCCACAACTGTGACAGCTCAGATACCCGCCACAACTGTGACAGCTCAGATACCCGCCACTTGAACTATGACAGTTCAGATACCAGTCACCACAACTGTGACAACTTTAAAACCCGTCACACCTATGGCAGCTTGGATACCTTGAGGTGAAAACTGGCGACGATCGGCAGTTCCTTCATGGTCAGCTGTTTGGTGGATTCCTGATAACTATCGCACGTGACACACTTGATTTTGGCCGCACTGCCTGCAACGGAGAGAAACAGCGTGACAGTTGCCTTCCGGTTATCTCGGTAGACCCGGCTCGGAAAGTGGCAATACAGACCATTATTGAGCATGCCCAACTGATATAGATTGACACACTTAAATTTTCAAAACCAAGTTCAATAAAAAATCAGTTTCGAAACCAAGTCCTGCATTGGAATAGACTAAATGTCTTTCACCCTTCAAGAGGCGATCACGCCACAGTAAGTTTTTCAATCGCATAATACACTATAGCATAATACTCCCTGATTTTACTTCGTGGTCAGTATATTACCGTGTCGTGTTGTACCGTGTCGTATTGAATCGTGTCGTATTGTACCGTGTCGTATTGTACCGTGTCGTATTGTACCGTGTCGTGTTGTACCGTGTCGTGTTGTACCGTGTCGTGTTGTACCGTGTCGTGTTGTACCGTGTCGTGTTGCACCGTGTCGTTTGCACCGTGTCGTGTTGCACCGTGTCGTGTTGCACCGTGTCGTGTTGCACCGTGTCGTGTTGTACCGTGTCGTGTTGTACCGTGTCGTGTTGTACCGTGTCGTGTTGTACCGTGTCGTGTTGTACCGTGTCGTGTTGTACCGTGTCGTGTTGTACCGTGTCGTGTTGTACCGTGTCGTATTGTACCGTGTCGTGTTGTACCGTGTCGTGTTGTACCGTGTCGTGTTGTACCGTGTCGTGTTGTACCGTGTCGTATTGTACCGTGTCGTATTGTACCGTGTCGTATTGTACCGTGTCGTATTGTACCGTGTCGTATTGTACCGTGTCGTATTGTACCGTGTCGTGTTGTACCGTGTCGTGCCGTGTTGTACCGTGTCGTGTTGTACCGTGTCGTGTTGTACCGTGTCGTGTTGTTGCACCGTGTCGTGTTGCACCGTGTCGTGTTGTACCGTGTCGTGTTGTACCGTGTCGTGTTGTACCGTGTCGTGTTGTACCGTGTCGTGTTGTACCGTGTCGTGTTGTACCGTGTCGTGTTGTACCGTGTCGTGTTGTACCGTGTCGTGTTGTACCGTGTCGTGTTGTACCGTGTCGTGTTGTACCGTGTCGTATTGTACCGTGTCGTGATTGTACCGTGTCGTATTGTACCGTGTCGTATTGTACCGTGTCGTGTTGTACCGTGTCGTGTTGTACCGTGTCGTGTTGCACCGTGTCGTGTTGTACCGTGTCGTGTTGTACCGTGTCGTGTTGTACCGTGTCGTGTTGCACCGTGTCGTGTTGCACCGTGTCGTGTTGTACCGTGTCGTGTTGTACCGTGTCGTATTGTACCGTGTCGTGTTGTACCGTGTCGTGTTGTACCGTGTCGTGTTGTACCGTGTCGTGTTGTACCGTGTCGTATTGTACCGTGTCGTGTTGTACCGTGTCGTATTGTACCGTGTCGTACCGTGTCGTGTTGTACCGTGTCGTGTTGTACCGTGTCGTGTTGTACCGTGTCGTGTTGTACCGTGTCGTGTTGTACCGTGTCGTGTTGCACCGTGTCGTGTTGTACCGTGTCGTGTTGTACCGTGTCGTGTTGTACCGTGTCGTGTTGTACCGTGTCGTGTTGTACCGTGTCGTGTTGTACCGTGTCGTGTTGCACCGTGTCGTGTTGCACCGTGTCGTGTTGTACCGTGTCGTGTTGTACCGTGTCGTGTTGTACCGTGTCGTGTTGTACCGTGTCGTGTTGTACCGTGTCGTGTTGTACCGTGTCGTGTTGTACCGTGTCGTGTTGTACCGTGTCGTATTGTACCGTGTCGTATTGTACCGTGTCGTGTTGTACCGTGTCGTGTTGTACCGTGTCGTATTGTACCGTGTCGTGTTGTACCGTGTCGTATTGTACCGTGTCGTGTTGTACCGTGTCGTGTTGTACCGTGTCGTGTTGTACCGTGTCGTATTGTACCGTGTCGTGTTGTACCGTGTCGTGTTGTACCGTGTCGTGTTGTACCGTGTCGTGTTGTACCGTGTCGTGTTGTACCGTGTCGTGTTGTACCGTGTCGTATTGTACCGTGTCGTGTTGTACCGTGTCGTGTTGTACCGTGTCGTGTTGTACCGTGTCGTGTTGTACCGTGTCGTGTTGTACCGTGTCGTGTTGTACCGTGTCGTATTGTACCGTGTCGTGTTGTACCGTGTCGTGTTGTACCGTGTCGTATTGTACCGTGTCGTATTGTACCGTGTCGTGTTGTACCGTGTCGTGTTGTACCGTGTCGTGTTGTACCGTGTCGTGTTGTACCGTGTCGTGTTGTACCGTGTCGTGTTGTACCGTGTCGTTTGTACCGTGTCGTGTTGTACCGTGTCGTGTTGCACCGTGTCGTGTT
This sequence comes from Imbricaverruca yamaguchii, assembly GCA_034440575.1. NCBI lineage: Eukaryota > Metazoa > Arthropoda > Thecostraca > Neoverrucidae > Imbricaverruca > Imbricaverruca yamaguchii. The sequence continues at coordinate 345,166 of JAOTOL010001518.1, forward strand.
GTACCGTGTCGTGTTGTACCGTGTCGTGTTGTACCGTGTCGTGTTGTACCGTGTCGTGTTGTACCGTGTCGTGTTGCACCGTGTCGTGTTGTACCGTGTCGTGTTGTACCGTGTCGTGTTGTACCGTGTCGTATTGTACCGTGTCGTGTTGTACCGTGTCGTGTTGTACCGTGTCGTGTTGTACCGTGTCGTGTTGTACCGTGTCGTATTGTACCGTGTCGTATTGTACCGTGTCGTGTTGTACCGTGTCGTGTTGTACCGTGTCGTGTTGTACCGTGTCGTATTGTACCGTGCCGTGTTGTGTCGTGTTGTACCGTGTCGTGTTGTACCGTGTCGTGTTGTACCGTGTCGTATTGTACCGTGTCGTGTTGTACCGTGTCGTGTTGTACCGTGTCGTGTTGTACCGTGTCGTGTTGCACCGTGTCGTGTTGTACCGTGTCGTGTTGTACCGTGTCGTATTGTACCGTGTCGTGTTGTACCGTGTCGTGTTGTACCGTGTCGTGTTGTACCGTGTCGTGTTGTACCGTGTCGTGTTGTACCGTGTCGTGTTGTGCCGTGTCGTGTTGTGCCGTGTCGTGTTGTACCGTGTCGTGTTGTACCGTGTGTTGCCGTGTTGTACCGTGTCGTGTTGTACCGTGTCGTGTTGTACCGTGTCGTGTTGTACCGTGTCGTGTTGTACCGTGTCGTGTTGTACCGTGTCGTGTTGTACCGTGTCGTATTGTACCGTGTCGTGTTGTACCGTGTCGTGTTGTACCGTGTCGTATTGTACCGTGTCGTGTTGTACCGTGTCGTGTTGTACCGTGTCGTGTTGTACCGTGTCGTGTTGTACCGTGTCGTGTTGTACCGTGTCGTGTTGTACCGTGTCGTTGTACCGTGTCGTGTTGTACCGTGTCGTTGTACCGTGTCGTATTGTACCGTGTCGTGTTGTACCGTGTCGTATTGTACCGTGTCGTGTTGTACCGTGTCGTGTTGTACCGTGTCGTATTGTACCGTGTCGTATTGTACCGTGTCGTATTGTACCGTGTCGTGTTGTACCGTGTCGTGTCGTGTTGTACCGTGTCGTGTTGTACCGTGTCGTTTTGTACCGTGTCGTGTTGTACCGTGTCGTGTTGTACCGTGTCGTGTTGTACCGTGTCGTGTTGTGTCGTGTCTGTGTGTTGCACCGTGTCGTGTTGTACCGTGTCGTGTTGTACCGTGTCGTGTTGTACCGTGTCGTGTTGTACCGTGTCGTATTGTACCGTGTCGTATTGTACCGTGTCGTATTGTACCGTGTCGTGTTGTACCGTGTCGTGTTGTACCGTGTCGTGTTGTACCGTGTCGTGTTGTACCGTGTCGTGTTGCACCGTGTCGTGTTGTACCGTGTCGTGTTGTACCCGTGTCGTGTTGTACCGTGTCGTGTTGTACCGTGTCGTGTTGCACCGTGTCGTGTTGTACCGTGTCGTATTGTACCGTGTCGTATTGTACCGTGTCGTGCTGTACCGTGTCGTATTGTACCGTGTCGTATTGTACCGTGTCGTATTGTACCGTGTCGTATTGTACCGTGTCGTATTGTACCGTGTCGTGTTGTGCCGTGTCGTGTTGTACCGTGTCGTATTGTACCGTGTCGTGCTGTACCGTGTCGTATTGTACCGTGTCGTATTGTACCGTGCCGTGTTGTGTCGTGTTGTACCGTGTCGTGTTGTACCGTGTCGTGTTGTACCGTGTCGTGTTGTACCGTGTCGTGTTGTACCGTGTCGCGTTGTGTCGTGTTGTACCGTGTCGTGTTGTACCGTGTCGTGTTGTACCGTGTCGTGTTGCACCGTGTCGTGTTGCACCGTGTCGTGTTGCACCGTGTCGTGTTGTACCGTGTCGTGTTGTACCGTGTCGTATTGTACCGTGTCGTATTGTACCGTGTCGTATTGTACCGTGTCGTGTTGTACCGTGTCGCGTCGTACCGTGTCGTGTTGTACCGTGTCGTGTTGTACCGTGTCGTGTTGCACCGTGTCGTGTTGCACCGTGTCGTGTTGCACCGTGTCGTGTTGTACCGTGTCGTGTTGTACCGTGTCGTGTTGTACCGTGTCGTGTTGTACCGTGTCGTGTTGTACCGTGTCGTGTTGTACCGTGTCGTGTTGTACCGTGTCGTGTTGTGCCGTGTCGTGTTGTACCGTGTCGTATTGTACCGTGTCGTGTTGTACCGTGTCGTATTGTACCGTGTACCGTGTCGTGTTGTACCGTGTCGGTTTGTACCGTGTCGTTGTGTTGTACCGTGTCGTGTTGTACCGTGTCGTGTTGTATCCGTGTCGTGTTGTACCGTGTCGTGTTGTACCGTGTCGTGTTGTACCGTGTCGTATTGTACCGTGTCGTGCTGTACCGTGTCTTGTTGTACCGTGTCGTGTTGCACCGTGTCGTGTTGGTGTCGTGTTGTACCGTGTCGTGTTGTACCGTGTCGTGTTGTTGCGTGTCGTGTTGTACCGTGTCGTGTTGTGTCGTGTTGTACCGTGTCGTGTTGTACCGTGTCGTGTTGTACCGTGTCGTGTGTGTTGACCGTGTCGTGTTGCACCGTGTCGTGTTGTACCGTGGTGTCGTGTTGTACCGTGTCGTATTGTACCGTGTCGTATTGTACCGTGTCGTGTTGTACCGTGTCGTATTGTACCGTGTCGTGTTGTACCGTGTCGTGTTGTACCGTGTCGTGTTGTACCGTGTCGTATTGTACCGTGTCGTGTTGTACCGTGTCGTGTTGTACCGTGTCGTGTTGTACCGTGTCGTGTTGTACCGTGTCGTGTTGTACCGTGTCGTGTTGTACCGTGTCGTGTTGTACCGTGTCGTGTTGTACCGTGTCGTGTTGTACCGTGTCGTGTTGTACCGTGTCGTGTTGCACCGTGTCGTGTTGTACCGTGTCGTGTTGTACCGTGTCGTGTTGTACCGTGTCGTGTTGTACCGTGTCGTGTTGTACCGTGTCGTGTTGTACCGTGTCGTGTTGTACCGTGTCGTATTGTACCGTGTCGTATTGTACCGTGTCGTGTTGTACCGTGTCGTGTTGTACCGTGTCGTGTTGTACCGTGTCGTGTTGTACCGTGTCGTGTTGTACCGTGTCGTGTTGTACCGTGTCGTGTTGCACCGTGTCGTGTTGTACCGTGTCGTGTTGTACCGTGTCGTGTTGTACCGTGTCGTGTTGTACCGTGTCGTGTTGTACCGTGTCGTGTTGTACCGTGTCGTGTTGTACCGTGTCGTGTTGTACCGTGTCGTATTGTACCGTGTCGTGTTGTACCGTGTCGTGTTGTACCGTGTCGTGTTGTACCGTGTCGTGTTGTACCGTGTCGTATTGTACCGTGTCGTGCTGTACCGTGTCGTGTTGTACCGTGTCGTGTTGTACCGTGTCGTGTTGTACCGTGTCGTGTTGTACCGTGTCGTGTTGTACCGTGTCGTGTTGTACCGTGTCGTGTTGTACCGTGTCGTGTTGTACCGTGTCGTGTTTACGTGTCGTGTTGTACCGTGTCGTGTTGTACCGTGTCGTATTGTACCGTGTCGTGTTGTACCGTGTCGTATTGTACCGTGTCGTGTTGTACCGTGTCGTGTTGTACCGTGTCGTGTTGTACCGTGTCGTGTTGTACCGTGTCGTGTTGTACCGTGTCGTATTGTACCGTGTCGTGTTGTACCGTGTCGTGTTGTACCGTGTCGTGTTGTACCGTGTCGTGTTGTACCGTGTCGTGTTGTACCGTGTCGTGTTGTACCGTGTCGTGTTGTACCGTGTCGTGTTGTACCGTGTCGTGTTGTACCGTGTCGTGTTGTACCGTGTCGTGTTGTACCGTGTCGTGTTGTACCGTGTCGTGTTGTACCGTGTCGTGTTGTACCGTGTCGTGTTGTACCGTGTCGTATTGTACCGTGTCGTATTGTACCGTGTCGTGTTGTACCGTGTCGTGTTGTACCGTGTCGTGTTGTACCGTGTCGTGTTGTACCGTGTCGTGTTGTACCGTGTCGTGTTGTACCGTGTCGTGTTGTACCGTGTCGTGTTGTACCGTGTCGTGTTGTACCGTGTCGTGTTGTACCGTGTCGTGTTGTACCGTGTCGTGTTGTACCGTGTCGTGTTGTACCGTGTCGTGTTGTACCGTGTCGTGTTGTACCGTGTCGTATTGTACCGTGTCGTGCTGTACCGTGTCGTGTTGTACCGTGTCGTGTTGTGCCGTGTCGTGTTGTGCCGTGTCGTGTTGTACCGTGTCGTATTGTACCGTGTCGTGCTGTACCGTGTCGTGTTGTACCGTGTCGTGTTGTACCGTGTCGTGTTGTACCGTGTCGTGTTGTACCGTGTCGTGTTGTACCGTGTCGTGTTGTACCGTGTCGTGTTGTACCGTGTCGTATTGTACCGTGTCGTATTGTACCGTGTCGTGTTGTACCGTGTCGTGTTGTACCGTGTCGTGTTGTACCGTGTCGTGTTGTACCGTGTCGTGTTGTACCGTGTCGTGTTGCACCGTGTCGTGTTGTACCGTGTCGTGTTGTACCGTGTCGTGTTGTACCGTGTCGTGTTGTACCGTGTCGTGTTGTACCGTGTCGTGTTGTACCGTGTCGTATTGTACCGTGTCGTATTGTACCGTGTCGTATTGTACCGTGTCGTATTGTACCGTGTCGTGTTGTACCGTGTCGTGTTGCACCGTGTCGTGTTGTATCGTGCTGTTTGATGACGTGTCGTGGCAAATGTGTCCTCACGGTCAACATACCGAGATGCTCCTGGCGCGTGAACTGGCCCAGGCAGTCCTCCAGGGTGGTGGGCAGCGACTGGTTCAGCTCCAGCGGCGCCAGGTCCAGCGAGATGTCCCAGAACGGGTCTATCGTCGTGGACACGTTACTGAAATCGTCGCCGGTGTGCTATTGAAGACGTCGCCGGTAGGTCACACAGAATGCGTCACGACAAGCGAGATCCGTGGCAGAGCCTAGGCGACTTGAGACATTTTCTAATGCATGCTTCCCAAGATTTTAGTCCGATAAATAGCCGCATGGTGGAAACGCACGGGTTGCATACCGACTGACGCACTGGATGCTCCATCATGCACCAGGGCGCCTACTGTCAAAGGTCGCATGCCATTTGCAACTACCACAACATACCAGCTGCAGCTTGTTATGACGTTTATTGCCTTCAAATCACGAAGATACACGCATCCACCAGGATTTTCCCCACTTCCTAGACTCATCGACTATTGGAACCCCCACATAGATCAATGAGAGCGGCAGTCATACACCGCCCACAGCGAAACCCTGCCCGCCGAACAACATAACCGTGAGAGCTCCCGGCTTGTGAAAGGTCAGAGCTGCATGCGAGATGCCGAATAGTTCGATTTTCTCAGAAGTAAGACACGGCATGACATCGCCTGGCCTGCGACTAGCTCGCTCTAAACGATTATCTAACCTGCTCACGTTCCCAACGCGCACTTTGTACTTCTGCTCTGGAGTGGCCCACTCCAGCCTACCTCCCCTCGCTCTGTCCAGCCTCCCATCGTCTCCCACCCCGTGCCGCCCTCTCGAATTCCACACTCTACTCTTGACTCTCCCGACCCACCGAGCCCCACTCTACCCACCATCACCCCCCCCGGACTCCCCACTCTACCGACTCACCCTTCCACCCTGCCTCCAGACGCTTCCCTCCCTCAGTCTGACCGCCGTCGCCACACCCGAGCCCGCCAACTCCTCTCCCATCTTTACCCGCCCGGTGCAGACGCTTCCCTCCCCAGTCTGACCGACGCTCCCGTCTTTACCTTTCCCTCCCCAGTCTGACCGCCGTCGCCACACCCGAGCCCGCCAACTCCTCTCCCGTCTTTACCCGCCCGGTGCCTCCAGACGCTTCCCTCCCTCAGTCTGACCGCCGTCGCCACACCCGAGCCCGCCAACTCCTCTCCCGTCTTTACCCGCCCGGTGCCTCCAGACGCTTCCCTCCCTCAGTCTGACCGCCGTCGCCACACCCGAGCCCGCCAACTCCTCTCCCATCTTTACCCGTCCCGTGCCTCCAGACGCTTCCCTCCCTCAGTCTGACCGCCGTCGCCACACCCGAGCCCGCCAACCTCCTCTCCGTCTTTACCGCCCTCTCCCGCCGCCCGGTGCCTCCAGACGCTTCCCTCCCTCAGTCTGACCGCCGTCGCCACACCCGAGCCCGCCAACCTCCTCTCCCGTCTTTACCCGCCCTCGCGCTCCCGCCGCCACGGCCCCGGGCGGCGGGAGCGCGCTTACTACCCTCATCTTCCTTCACTCGCCCTCGCGCATCAGCCGCAACGGTCCCCTGCCCCAGGGGCGGGAGCGCGCTGATTGCCCCTTGTATTCCTTTACTCGCGCGCCCTCCGCCACGCTCCCCTCCCCCCGGACGGCGGGAGCGCGCCTACTCACTTGCAGCTGAGGCAGACCACGTCCGACTGCAGGCCGCCCGTGAAGATGGTGTCGATGATGCAGCGACACGCGTCGCCGGCAGACTCCTCGCTGCGCTTCTGGAACGGCTTCATCTGCTGGTGCAGCAGGTTCAGGATCGCCATGAAGAACTCGTGCGCGTCCTGGCGGTGAGGCACGGCGTCAGGCGGGGCGGGGAGGGGGGGGGGGCGCCGGGTCTGAGCGAGAAACACGAGGTCTGGGTAGGTCGGACAGACTGAGCGCAATATAGCGGGTCACGTCAGGCCACGTCAGGAAAGGATCAAACTGAGGTCAGATCAGAAAGCGACATAACAGGGCACATGTCAGTTCGTGGCAGATCAGGTCAGTCCAGATCAGGCACACCAGGCTCAGATGTGTCAAGATGGGTCACCGAGATCACCGAACCAAGAACAGGCGGGTCACATCTTAGAGGCTATCGCAGGTCAAGGCGGCCTGATGGTAAGTGATCACGATTTGCCATGCCAGGCGCCAAGTCAGCCTTGTACCTGGCGACCGAACACGAAACGAGTTGACAACGAATCAGATAAATTCCACATTAAACTATGTACCTGGAGACAACGCTTGTCCAATGATAATCTACCATCACGGTCCTGCCTGATGCCCAGCTGCAACCAGCACCGTTCAAAACCAACTACACCACAGTCGATTGCATACTTACATCGGGCACATATGGAGACGAGTAGTCTAGGGGTAAGTCACCCATCTCACATTCGAAAGGTTGTGGGTTCGAGTCTCACCTGTCGCTACTCCTCGCCCGCGGCCAATCAGCGTGAGAGATTGGCGATGCTATATGTCTCAGCGGTCGACGTGTCGTAAAACGAATAGCTAACCATCGGGCACATACATGAATGCGTTGGCAGCCCACAGTACCTTCTGTTGGTAGCCCGCACACCTGACATTGGCACCCGACACGGTTTCGGTTGGCATACCTTCTGTTGATGGCCGTACACCTGATATTGGCAGCCTGCCCACCGACTTTCTGTTGACGCCCAGCACACCTGTTGGTAGCCAACACACCTGAAATTGTCAGCCTGCCTACACACCCAATATTGACAGCCTGCCTACACACCTGCTGTTGGCAGCCTGCCTCCATGCCTGCCGTTGGCAGCCTGCCTACATACCTGCTGTTGGCAGCCTGCCTACATACTTGATATTGGGAGCCTGCCTACATACCTGGCATTGGCAGCCTGCCTAAATACCTGACATTGGCAGCCTGCCTACATACCTGATATTGGCAGCTGGCCCAAACACCTGCTGTTGGCAGACTGCCTACACACCTGCTGTTGGCAGCCTGCCCACATACCTTATATTGGAAGCCCACACACCTGACATTGGCAGCCTGCCTACATACCTGTTGTCGGCAGCCTGCCCACAGACCTGCTGTTCGTATCCGGCCAGATGTTTGGCGCTGGTCCAGATCATGTGCAGCAGTCGAGTGGGCGCCAGAGCTGTCCGCTGTCCGCCGTACAGCTGTCCGGGACACGTCACGACACGTCAGGTCACGTCAGCAGACACGACACGTCACGACACGTCAGCAGACACGTCACGTCACGTACAGCGGCCCGGGACACGTCACGTCACGATACGTCGCGTCAGCAGACACGTCACGTCACGACATGTCAGCGGATAAGTCAGTAGATACGTCACCGGTCACGTCAGCAGCTACGTCACCGGTCACGTCAGCAGCTACGTCAACAGCTACATCAACAGCTATGCCAAGCAGTTGGGCTTCAGGACACGGCTGCTACATGCGGACATTTGGCCGACCGCTGACACTGCCACACCCCAAAAGGCAGAGGATGGTTGCTACGGAGGGAGGGTTGCTACGGAGGGCCAGTGCGGTACGGTGCCGCACGTGGCCCTCGAAACGGCACTGTCGTACTGCATAGCCCGGCATTGCCAACGCTGCGCAGGGATGACCGACAGGCCCTGTCAGCACTGCCAGGCGCCCCGCACCAGTTACCGACCGACCGCCGGCTACAAATTAGATGCCGCTAGCCAGATACGTTGTTAAATGGCGTAACTGCGAAAAGAAATCGACTATTCCCGTGCATACCAGTATTTGAAATAAAATACTGTGAAATGATCCGGACAACGCTTCCAAGGGAAGCCGCCCGTTACATAAAATGAGCTAATGCGAAAGCTTACTTTTCCACCAAACATCATTTGCAACGGTTACAAACAAGTGCATATGATACATCCTCCAGAGGTCTAGTCGTTGAATACAGTCAATGTCCACACAAATCACGACTTTCCACAGTATAGACCATTAGAACGATTCTGCTTACAATGATTCGGAAGTTTGATTACGCGCATTATATTCCGGGTACAACTCAGGATCATATACATTCGAACAAGTGACATACGATGCATTAAACAAATCGTCAGAATATATATATATATATATATATATATATATATATATATATATATATATATATATATCAATATACGTGAAATATGCAAATGTAAACAACAATATTTCATCACATTTTGGTTTCCATCCAACCAGTAATTACGTGGTGAAATGCCAGATGCCAACCAGCTGTCAAAGGCCTGTTGCAGGACTGCCCAAGGATTTCCAAAGCATCGCGTCCGGGTAAAAAGTGGCTTACCAACTGAAAGAGGCCCCACCCAGCACCAGCTGATTGCGGCCCCCACTCAGCACCGGCTGACGGCGCCCCCCACCACCAGGTGACGGCGACCCCCCACCCAGTATCAGCTGACGGTGGCCCACCTGCTGGAAGAGGCTGTTGATCTGGCAGGCGAGGCAGCGGTCCGGGTCGGGCGCCAGACACAGGTGCTTGTCGCTGAGGAAGTAGTCACGCAGCATGGGCGTGTGTGTGAGCGCCTGCAGAATTGTCGACATGAAGCACGTGTTGCCCAGGTTGATCATTCCCCGCAGTCCTGTCGGCAGCAACAGTGAGTCAAACAGTGGGAGGGGAAGCAATAGAGGAATAACACGCGTACGGGGTGGGTGGGTCTAGCACACCCACCCCATGCACTCTTCCGACGATATCTGAAAAACGGGCAGGAATATAGTAATGCAATGTTGGGACTTTATTGTAAATTGATACGTACATCATACGCAAAAAAAAAAATCCGATAGGAAATATCGTAACTGCGGGGTGCAGTCGATATACTGGCCGCTGGCCGGTCGGTGTGATACTTGAGCAGCTCGACCTCCACTTACCGATGGTGGAGTTGGCGGTGACTTTACGCCGGTCGGTATGGTACTTGAGCAGCTCGATCTCCTCCGGGCACGGCTCCCACGAGTTGTCCGCCGGGATTCCTGTCGCACACCGGGGCGACATCAGGCGGATGGAGCGTGAACTAGTGGAGAGCAGTCCAACCGCCAGGGGCAGGCGGCTCCCCAAGGGCAGCAGGCGTGGGCCGGACAACCGGCGGCTCCCAGCAACACGACCGGACCGACAGCCGGCGGCTCCCAGCAACACGACCGGACCGACAGCCGGCGGCTCCCAGCAACACGACCGGCCCGACAACCGGCGGCTCCCAGCAACACGACCGGACCGACAACCGGCGGCTCCCAGCAACACGACCGGACCGACAACCGGCCCCTTCCAACACGACCGGACCGACAGCCGGCGGCTCACCGGACCGACAGCCGGCCCCTTCCAACACGACCGGACCGACAGCCGGCGGCTCCCAGCAACACGACCGGACCGACAGCCGGCCCCTTCCAACACGACCGGACCGACAGCCGGCCCCTTCCAACAGGACCAGACCGACAACCGGCGGCTCCCAGCAACACGACCGGACCGACAGCCGGACCGACAACCGGCCCCTTCAAACACGACCGGACCGACAGCCGGCGGCTCCCAGCAACACGACCGGACCGACAGCCGGCCCCTTCCGACACGACCGGACCGACAGCCGGCCCCTTCCAACACGACCGGACCGACAGCAGGCCCCTTCCAACACGACCGGACCGACAACCGGCCCCTTCCAACACGACCGGACCGACAGCCGGCCCCTTCCAACAGGACCGGACCGAACCGGCGGCTCCCAGCAACACGACCGGACCGACAGCCGGCCCCTTCCAACAGGACCGGACCGACAGCCGGCCCCTTCCAACAGGACCGGACCGGTAATCGGCCCCTCCCGGCAACAGGATCGGACCAAAGAAGAACCTTGTGTTCTTTTACGACGCATTAAACCGCCAGGTCATGTAGCGTAGCCAACCCCTTACGCCAATTGGTAGCGAGCGGACTCAGTAAATGCCGTCGGTTGAGATTCAAACCCACGATCTTGCGATCAAAAGTCCGACGCTCTACCAACTGAGCTTCCGCGGCCCCAACAGGATCGGACCGACAACCGGCCGCACCCAACAGGACCGGGCCGACAACCGGCCGCTCCCAACAGGATCGGACCGACAACCGGCCGCTCCCAACAGGATCGGACCGACAACCGGCCGCACCCAGCAGGATCGGACCGACAACCGGCCGCACCCAACAGGATAGGACCGACAACCGGCCGCTCCCAACAGGATCGGACCGACAACCGGCCGCTCCCAACAGGATCGGACCGACAACCGGCCGCTCCCAGCAACAGGAGGATGGAAACCCGTGACAGTGGCTGCCAATGATACGCACGACGAACTTCAATACGAAGCATCCCAACACCGTCACACATTGTCAGGTACTGCACATGGGTGCGACCAAAGATGTGGTGTCAGGCTGGCAATCCCCTGCACAAGAACTTCAGAGCTGAGGGCAGCGCAAGAGGAAACGATCGTGTGCCCGTCCATTCGCATGACTCACATATAAACAGAAAGCAACGCGACACATGTATACATTGGAGGGCCAGCCTCAGCTTTGTTTCCCTACTCATGAGTCGCATATAAACAGAGCGTGATGCGGCATTGCGGTCAAAGGGCACTTAGCCGGTCAAACGTCCGTCCGCCTGGCAAGTTGTCAGCTCATGTGTTGGTGTTATGATGATGGTGATTATTGGGGTTTTAGGTTGCGTCAACCCATGTGGATTATATTGCACCCATATCGAAACCAGCTTAGAAACGCGTCAGATTGTCACGTTCGGGTAAGAAAATGTCTAGGGGAGTAAGATGTCACCTAGGCAGGTGCATATATTACTTGACATCGCATCTCCGCGGGGAAGGCCAAAACTGCTCTGTTGTATACAAATCGGGAATCGTCTCCAAGATGTCCACTAATCTAAGAGTATGCGCTTCATATCTGAAGTGCCGCCTGCGTTCTTCTGCATATGCTGGGCACGTCACCAGCACGTGATGCACAGTCAGCGCGGCATTACACTTGACGCATTTCGGTCTGTCGTCCCCACACAGTAAGTATCTATGTGTTGCTAGCGTGTGTCCAGGGCCATAGCGCTAAGCGTGGTTTGATTCGCTTTAATTTGCTTTGTTCCATTCGATCCCAGCCTTTCTGCAACTGCCTGTAAAGAAATGATGATATAGTTTGGTAGTGGTCACTTGCTGGAAGTGGAAGCGCACGACGACATGGCGCATATGCTGCACGCCCTGCAGCCTCATCTGCCAGCTCATTTCCGCGGACTCCTACATGTGCTGGAATCCAGCAAAGTGTGACTTGCTTTTCCATACGACGGAGAGAAGTGAGTTGTAATAAAATGTCTCGCACAACGACGTTTTGGGGATAGAAACTACGCAATGCCAAGAGACTGCTGAGAGAGTCAGGATAACATATAAAACATTGTCATCAACCTCGATGTATGCCAGTGCTTTGTTGATGGCGATCGGCAGTGAAGACCGTGGCGTGCGGCGGCAGGGAAAATTATCTTGTGACGGATCCTCTCACGAAGGCACCGCCCACTCCGGTGTTTATCTTCGAGCCGTCCGTGTAGGTGGAGGTAATTTTGGTACGTCGTGGATATATGTTCTAACGAGTGTAAGTGCAACTCTTCTTTTGTGACATTTCGCTTTCTCATGTCAGCAAGGGAAATATCGATAGACGGGGAGACCAGCTCCCACGGAGGAACAGACAGTTCTTCATATTGCCGAATTCCTTGTAGTCGTATTTCCATTTGTCCCAGGAGCGCCCTGATTCGCACACAGTATGGCGTTCCTCTCTTAATGTGATTTCGCAGGATCGCGTGCGTGTCATGAGAAAAAACTTCCGGATATGATGGATGTGTCGAGAAATGTCGCATTTTGCAGGCGTACTGAAGACCCAGCATATCGCGTTTCATAGACAGTGTAGACTCATGCGCATCCGCTAGCACGCCAACCGTTAGAGAAGTGCGAAATGCCTCTGTAATTATTCGCACCGCAGCATGATGTACTGGGTCAAGCGTACGCTTTGTAGTAGCACACGCGCCATCGCTTATAAAGTACGCGTAGTCAAGCTTCGAGCGGATCAGACTACGATACAGCAGGTGTAGTGTCTTTCTATCAGCACCGTATGACGTACGAGCTACATACTTCAATATCGCAATTGCTTTAAAACATTTGTCTCCAAGTGTTTTTATATGTTCTTTGTATGTAAGATGATGGTCAAGCTGCACACCAAGGAAACGAGCCACTGCTGTTGTAGGCACATCTTGCCCGTACAATCTCAACGCCATGTCTGGGCAGCTACGCCTACTTCGACAAAAATGTATTGCGAATGTCTTCCCTGTGGAAAACTTGAATCCATTTGTATGCCCCCACTTCTCCAGTCGTGAAATTGCAAGTTGCAGCTGTCGTTCCATAAGATGAGTTGACGAGCCGTGCGACCAGATTGCAAAATCGTCAGCAAAAAGAGACCGTCCGATTGATGATGGGAGTGAGTCACCGATATCGTTTATAATGAGATAAAAGAGAGTCGTGCTCAAGACGTTGCCCTGAGGAACTCCCTCAACTTGGTGCAGCCAACCTGAAGTCTGGTTGCCTACTCGCTCACAAAACTGTCTGTCGATCATGAAGTTAAAAAAAAACATGCTCAAAGCTCCACGGAGTCCATACTGATGGATCTTCAGCAGGATTCCATGTCTCCAGGCGGTGTCAAATGCGCTCTGAATGTCGAAAAACATTACAAACGCTCCCCCACAAAAAAATTTTAACACTGAATGGAAACCCCCCCAAATGCTTATTTCTCGCAGAAGCGAGACGTATCTCTGTGTCCAACTTTAAAACGTGGTCTACGTACTGCGGTTTTTACGAAAGCAGCACTGATCGTTTGTTAAAATGTTTTGGGTTTCTAGGAACCAGTTCAGTCGAAGGCCAATCATTTTCTCCATCAGCTTGCACAATAATGAAGTGAGCGAGATCGGTCGGGAGTGAGATCACCACTTTTATCACCACTTTTTCCCCCCCTTTAACCCCCCTTTCATCACCACTTTTACCGGGCTTTAGTATCGGTATTATCATTGCCTTCCGCCAGGCGGATGGGAAACATCCTCTAGTCAGTCTGTTGAAAATAGTTAGAACATGTTTTCCGCAGGTCGGTAGGTGCTGTAGCATTTGTAGCATTGTGTACTGTGTCCGGTCCCTCAGATACACTTTTCAAATCACTGAGTGCGGAGTCCGGCTCAACCTGAATAAAGGGCAGGTTGCGGTGCACTTGCTCAGTTGTGGTAAAACTGATCTCATCCTTCTGACACCGGGCACGGTGCTGTAGGAAAATTTGGTCAGTGTATGGGCTACGCTTCGCAATAGCGTGAGCTATGCGGTTCGCTACCTCGCGTGGATCAGTTATGATATTGCCTGCAATGTTAAGGGCCGGTAGTGGGACTGAGCTAAACTGTCCATAAATCCTATTTATCCCCGACCATATTTCGGATGTCGGTGTTGTTCGGCTAATCTTCCCTATATATGCTCGCCAGGATGAACATTTCGCAGCACGTATGGTTCGTCGAGCCGGTGCCTTGGCCTTTTTAAACGCTAGCATATTAGCCATAGTGCTGCGCCTGTTGAACTCCTTAAGAGCCCGTTTGCGGGTGCATATGGCCTGTTTGCATTCCTCCCTCCACCAGGGAACTGGAATACGGCGCGGGGTGCCAGAGGTGCGTGGAATGCACCTCTGCACTGGTGCACTGGAGAAGTTGTGATGTAAAATAATTCACACTAGTAGAGTTATTTTCAATGTAGATTGTAAAAGTCATCTGTACCAGAGATTCGAAACTAGTCTAATCTGCCTTCCTCAAATTCCATCGTGGCGGCCGTACTCACAGAACTATGGTTCTCCTAAGGCAACCATATGGGATAGTGGGCACTTCCCAGGCAGTCGTCATGGACTGACCATTGGAACTGCGGAGCCAGTTCGGGGCTGGATATGCTCAGGTCCAATGCTGGTGTCTGGCCAGATAGCAGCGCCAGATGGGTGTGCACACCTGTGTTTAGAAGGCAGAGTGGTCCGTCCAAGATTAAAGCCTCCAGGATTCGACCCCGCGTGCTGATATCCGAGCAGCCCCAAGCAGCGTGGTGGGCATTGAAATCTCCCAGTAGCAGTACTGGTGGTGGAATCTCCGTCAGTAGCTGTTTCAGCTCAGAGATAGGGAATGGTGTTCCCGGAGGCAGGTACAGAGAACACAAGTTTATGGAATGGTGATCAAGCGTCACCTGTGCTACGACTGCTTCCAAAGGCGTTCGGAGAGCCAGCTCACGTGCTGGTATGCTGTGGTGTACGGCAAGTAGCAGGCCTCCATGCGAAAATGTGTGTAGGGTGTACATTTATACGGTACATCTTACAACATTTAAGTTGCATTATATCCTCTGGTTCACGCTTCGTCTCTTGGAGACAGATGACTGCAGGGTTGTGCCGATTTAAAACGGTCACAAGATCAAAAGCGGAAGTCTTTAGACCCCGGCAATTCCGCTGTAGAATGGCCGTAAGAGGAGTCGGTTAAAACGAGTTGAGACGATGGAGTAACTAATAGGGCGGTCACTGCAGCATTGTGGATCCCGAATTGGTCCGTGACCTTCCTCTAGGGCTTTCTCCGTCGGTATGGGATGCCTACCAAGGTGAAGCTCGCTTCCTGCCTCTGGTCGGGGATGGGGATGCCGGAGCATCGCCCCCACGCCGTGAGATGGGTGGTGGAATGCCGTGGATGGGTGGTGGTGTCTCGGCAGGAACTGATGAACCTCCAGGTGCCTATCTTGACTGAACTGTCAGTGGGAAGTATGGGCTCTTTGCTGTACGCTTGGAGACAAGTTTCGGCTCGCCCGCCCAACCGGTCCCAGGTCTGGGGCTGCCTGGCGGACACTGGCCTTTGGGTATTGTGTCACTGGTGGAGGCGTGACCGGGATGCGTCGCGATGATGAACCGCGAAGCGTCGGAGGGGGAGGAGCAGGAGGGGAGGAGTGGGAAGGGCAGGAGCAGGAAGGGTAAGAACAGGAGGGGGAGGAGCAGGGGTTGATCGCGGTGATGTGGCAGTGGGATGGGCTACGTTGGATGTGGGAATAATGAGTGTGGTGGATGGGGTGTTCGAGGGTTTGGCGTGTGTTTTGCCACGTTGTACCGGGGTCCCCTTGTCTCCTTCCTCTTGTGCCCCTGTTCCAGAGACCTCAGAAGACCGTGGTCGTTCTCGGGTTGGCGTTTCTTTGGCCTGCTCCGGCCTAGAGGACCGAACTGCGTGTGGCAGCTCTGGTGTCTCCGACCCCGTGGAAGGTGTGCACACAATACCAAAAGAACGCAACAAGGTGCTTAGTTGGGCGAGCAGCTGAGTAGCGCTGGTGGGTCGCTGTTGAGCAAAGTTGGTCCTGCTACCGCCAGTCATCTCGGCATAACACTTTCGGGTGGTTCTCGTCGTGTGCCTCACGGGGATGCCGAAAGGACAGATTTCTCGTGCATTTCACCGACAATATCTCTTTTTCTCTCATATATGTTGGACATGATCGGTCATAGGTGGAGTGCGGCACCTGTGTCCTACCACAGCTGACACACCACGCGTTCTGCGATTCGTACTTTTCAAGAATGTGCTCTGCTGATCCACATTTTCCACACGCTATGCGGCCGCGGCAGTGACGAGTGGTATGGCCATATCGGTGGCATCGGAAACACCTCATTGGATTAGGGACGAAAACTCACACTTTCACTCTTAGGTGGCCCACTTGTACTGCTGATGGCAGGTCAGTGGAGCTGAAAGTGAGGATGATGTTATTCGTCGGTTGGAGTTCCTTTCCCCTTCGCACCTACATACTTTGCGCCTCCACCACACCATATTCCGTCAATCCGTCAACTATCTCAGCCTCCGAGACGTCCCTTAGATCATAGCAGTTTATCACTCCCTTGCAAAAGTTCTTCGTATTGTGTGGTTCCACTTGTATTGGAATCACGTTGTCTCTGGTGCCTTCTGGGGTCCGTATACTATAAATAAACTTGTTAATGCCTAAAGCCCTCCTTGCGTCCTCTTGCCACCCCAGATGCCTGGTGCCACCTCCGTCACGTGTTGCACCCTGGTGCCACCTGATGCCACCTCCGTCACCTGGTGCCACCTCAGATGCCTGGTGCCAACTGGTGCCACCCGGTGCCATTCAGATGCCTGGTTCCACCTCAGTCACCTGGTGCCACCTCAGATGCCTGGTGCCACCTCAGTCACCTGGTGCCACCTGGTGCCACCTCAGATGCCTGGTGCCACCTCAGTCACCTGGTGCCACCTGGTGCCACCTCAGTTACCTGGTGCCACCTCAGTCACCTGGTGCCACCTCAGATGCCTGGTGCCACCTGGTGCCACCTCAGTCACCTGGTGCCACCTCAGTCACCTGGTGCCACCTGGTACCACCTCAGATACCTGGTGCCACCTCAGTCACCTGGTGCCACTCAGATGCCTGGGGCCACCTGTTGCCACCTCAGATGCCTGGTGCCACCTCAGTCACCTGGTGCCACCTGGTGCCACCTCAGATCCCTGGTGCCACCTCAGTCACCTGGTGCCACCTGGTGCCACCTCAGATGCCTGGGGCCACCTGGTACCACCGACGCGCACGCATTTTGACAGACGTGTCGAGACATTCTGGAAGGACTTCAGCTGATCTAAATCACTTCACTGATTCAAAAGCTACTGTCACTTCAGCTATTGACGAAAATCAGCAGCACTGATTACACTGACCTGGTCCAGCACGCCATCTTTGCGACCCAGCGATTTGAACTTTGTTTTGCCGTTTCCTTTATTCCGAAGCTAATGATGATGGTTTCGGCCCCCTTTCTTTTTCTTTCGAAAGCAGCGTTCAATAACTTCTCGTAAGGGAAGCGTCAACACTGTCCATAGCATTCTCCCAGTATACTAGAAAATTTCGGAAGGGCGGGAGTGGCCGAGTGGTTAATGTGTTGGGGTCTGGGCACCAAAGGTCCCGGGTTCGACACTCCGCGCCGCTCAGGACATTTCCCAATCCTGCGGCCCACCGGCGAAACAGTGTGGGCGGCGCAGTGTGGGGAAGCAGCCGTGAATGTACATAAAGTGCGTCGTCAACCACCGAATAAGCAAACAACAAACAAAGTTTCCGGGATATATTTCCTCTGCTTTCTCATGGTGCTAGTGTACTCCACAAATTATAATGGTGATTCTTGTCTTCACTTTGTCAGCGTCAACAGCAGGCTCCAGGTGATTATTGAGGAAGAAGCTAAAGCGGAAGCTAAAGTAGGACTGGTCTATGGCAGAAAATTATCACCGACGGACAAACCACATCTCCGTAAGTGTACAACATAACGACACTACCACTCCCACCCGCTCTCATTACGAGCATATCCCTCCCCCTGTCCGACCACGAGCAGATGATGATGGCCCTGGGCTTGACCAAAGTGAAGGGCTCCTGGGTGGACAGAGGGGCTCCGAATTGTTGGAAGGGCCCTAAGTTAACGGAGGGGGCGCCGATCCAATATGAAATGCCTCCGGGCTGACAGCGGGACCCCAGCCGAAGGAGCAGCAGACGTGATGGATGAACCCAAACTTTTGAAAAGGGGTTCCGGTTTGACTGGAAAGGCTGTGGATCATCAAAGAACCGGCCCCGTCCGTCGGCCCTGGGGCCCTTTCTGACGCCCGAGGTAATCTCCGGCAATTAGGGGCCCCTGAGAGTCGACGGAGGGCCCCTAATTGCCGGAGATTACCTCGGGCCGTCAGAAACGGCCCCAGGACCGACGGACGGGGCCGGTCACGCACAGGGACCCCTGGTCTCATGGAGAGCCCCGAACTGTTGATAGAAAGCCCCCGGCCTGACAGAGGAGACAGGCCTGCATCGCTGAGGAGAGTCCGTGAGTCGACGAAGACCCCAAGCTGAGGAAATCCCAGTAAAAAAAAATTTGAAAAAAAACTATGGTTGTGTTTTTCTTGTGGTTTTCTTTTGTTGTGTGGGGTTTACACTGCTATGTATGTGTGCTGTGGGCATCCTTTTTAAATCCTTGTGGTGTCCTTTTATTCAAGTTAAGTAAAGTAATTTTAGGAGACGTCCCACGACCATCGGCGAGGGCCCCGAGCCGCCACGCAGATAGTACACACACACACACACAAATATATATATACATACATATATATACCATTTTAAATAGAGTTAAGTGCCGCAAATCATACGGTTTCGGAAGTGTGCGGGCTTCAGATATTCGCCTACCGGACCAGTCCTGGCTACGCCACTGCCCCAGCTCGCTCCCACCCTGTGTTACGGCCAGCCCGCCTGGCCACGCCCCACAGCGCACGGAGGCCACGCAAGCCGTCAACAGCTGACTGCCCCATCAGCTGACTGCACCAGCAGTGGCCGGAAGTGGAGCTGGTGCGGGCGGTGCCGCCGACGTTCGTGACGATCCAGGCGACCGAGGCGCCGCCGCCCTCCCAGCCAGCGGGGGAGTTCGAGCAGGAGTTCGAGCAGGAGTTCCAGGATGGATTAGGGCGGAAACATTGTCGGGTGTTGCGGACACGAGGGTGGAGGTGTGCTCCGACATGCGTCCCGGTACGCCTTCGAAGGTCGCTCACATCAGCGGCGGGGTCGGCAAAATGCTGGCAAAACATAGTGTTTGCCATGACAGTAGCGTCAGCCGGTAAAAAAAAAATACTGGCAAAAACTGATAGCCCCGTGGCCAACCACGACGGGTTTGCATCTCCGGGATCCGGAGAACCTTCGGATCCAGGATCACAAACCTGTCATGATCTCTTGTACACAGTGTTTGTGTTCTGACAGCAAATGTTTTTTTTTTAATGCCAGTTCCTGGTATTAACCAGTCTATGCAAGTATGTTGCCAACCATGATTAGCAGTCCTACCGCAGTGTCATCACACACAGGCGAGACAAGCACCGCCTCCACCTTCACAACTGCCGACATCAATACCGACGACAAGCGTTTGACGCCGTCATAACCATTCACCCGACGACACCGGACATCGCAGCCAACATCAGCCACTGCACGCGGCTCCGCGTCACCTTGAATCACGCGTCCCACCAGCGGCCCGAGGTCAGCCAGCTGACGACCGGGTCAGCTGACTAATGGCGGCTCAGCTGTTGCGGCGCCAGCTGATCGATGAGACGACACGCAGTAGCGACTGTGCGTCGCCGCGGCTGACTGCCGGCCCGGGGCGGGGCGGGGCGGGGCGGGGCGGGGCGGGGGGGGGGGGGGGGATGAGAGGTAAGCGCAGGCTGTACCTGTCATCCCACAGGTGGTGCTCGGAACACGCACCGGCGCTGCCCAACCGTACGACATGGTATACGGGACGGGTAGTCGAAGAAATACGGAGACGTAACGGAGAAATACGGAGACGTAACTGAGAAATACGGAGACGTCGGCAATGAAATACGGAGACGTAACGGAAAATACGGAGACGTAACGGAGAATTAAGGGGACATAACGGAGAAATACGGAGACGCAGTCGGAGAAATACTGATCCGATGAGACGTAGTCGAAGAAATACGGAGGGGCAACGAGAGAAACACGGAGACAGCCGCTTGGCGTACTTTTGCATGGGACGTCATCCCAGACGATTGGGCTTGCCACTCCCCCACTGCTATCAGGACGTTCGTGACATAGTTACCACATGAATCTCCCGCACAACTCTCGTAGACACTCCTTGGCGTACACTAGGCATCTTCCAGAAAGAGATTAAAATGTACACCAAAATTTCCGAATACATCATACCCAGCAGGGCAACGACCCCGGAAAGTATTTATTCATAGTCGTACTTTGCTCCCTAACAATCTTCATCGAATGTCAACCATGCATGGAAAACACGTCGCATCCAGAAGCATCGGGGGGACTGACTGCTTCGGAACGTTTCAAAGTCGCCACCCCTCGAACCTCAGAAGTGACATGGGAGCATTAGTGTTGAAGCTGTTGAAGTTGACCATATACATCACTGTTGTTTCATTCGAAACCACTTCTATCCAATGACCTGAAATGAAAAGTACAGTTGGGGGGCTACCTCATCCGTCGCGTGCTCTTACGCTTTAGCTACCACGGCGTGTACAACGGTCAAATGTCATCTACCGAGGATCGCGTAGCTCGGATACAGTTGCACCATACTGCCTGGAGATACCGGGTGGGTCCGGGTGGGGGCGAACTCCCTGGTTTGGTACCTTGGTAAGAGCAATTTGTCATTTTCCTCTTTCAATCTGAAAATGGCTGGAAAGTACCGACCTGGACACCCACGCCCTGGCTTCGTGAGAGATATAGGGCCCTGTGCATCAGAGACAGCAAGACAGCAAAACATCGAAACGGTATCGGATAGGCGAACATCGCGAACCTTAAAGAATGGCATCGGATAGCAAGCTCGCACCACGTACGTTCCATTTCAGCCGGCGTTTCTGCTAGCTAAGGCTGCCTGACTTAGCGTGGCCCAACTCACAGATTATCCGCCAACCCTCTGCCCGCCTCAGAGGAGATGCCCAGGGTCACAAGGCGACTGCGCCCCACGCCGCGTGATACACGGAGGCTGATCATCGAGTCGCACCACACGAGTCACACGTCTCATCCGGCCACGTCATGCGGCTCAAAACCCTCGATCGAGTCACACCGACTGACTCGGAAACTCCGACCACACGGCGTCACAGCCGGGGCTCGGAAACTCCGACCACACGGCGTCACAGCCAGGGCTCGGAAACTCCGACCACACGGCGTCACAGCCGGGGCTCGGAAACTCCGACCACACGGCGTCACAGCCAGGGCTCGGAAACTCCGACCACACGGCGTCACAGCCAGGGCCCGGAAACCCGACCACACGGCGTCACAGCCAGGGCCCGGAAACTCCGACCACACGGCGTCACAGCCAGGGCCGGGAAACTCCTGACCACACGGCGTCACAGCCAGGGCCCGGAAACTCCGACCACACGGCGTCACAGCCAGGGCCCGGAAACTCCGACCACACGGCGTCACAGCCAGGGCCTCGGAAACTCCGACCACACGGCGTCACAGCCAGGGCTCGGAAACTCCGACCACACGGCGTCACAGCCAGGGCCCGGAAACTCCGACCACACGGCGTCACAGCCAGGGCCCGGAAACTCCGACCACACGGCGTCACAGCCAGGGCTCGGGAACTCCGACCACACTCCATCACAGCCGGGGCTCGGAAACTCCGACCACACGGCGTCACAGCCAGGGCTCAGAAACTCCGACCACACGGCGTCACAGCCAGGGCTCGGGAACTCCGACGACACTCCATCACAGCCGGGGCTTGGAAACTCCGACCACACGGCGTCACAGCCATGGCTCGGAAACTCCGACCACACGGCGTCACAGCCAGGGCTCGGGAACTCCGACCACACTCCATCACAGCCAGGGCTCGGAATCTCCGACCACACAGCGTCACAGCCGGGGCTCGGAAATTCCGACCACACGGCGTCACAGCCAGGGCGGGAACTCCGACCACGCTCCATCACAGCCGGGGCTGGAAACCGACCACACGGCGTCACAGCCAGGGCTCGGAAACTGACCACACGGCGTACGCCAGGCCGACCCACACGGCGTCACAGCCAGGGTCGGAAACTCCGACCACACGGCGTCACAGCCAGGGCCCGGAAACACCGACCACACGGCGTCACAGCCAAGGCCCGGAAACTCCGACCACACGGCGTCACAGCCACACCTCGGGAACTCCGACCACACAGCGTCACAGCCAGAGCTCTGATCGGAGACCCGCATCCTGCCCAGAGTCGTCGGTCGCCGACCCATCGATCGGCGGCTGGTGGTTGTTGGTTTTACGTCACGTCGACCGTTGAGTTACGTAGCGTCGCCAATCCCTCACGCCAACTGACCGCGGGCGATAAGTAGCGACAGGTGAGACTAGAATCCACAACCTTTCGATCGCGAGACGGGCAACTTACCGCTGGACTACTCGTCCCCTGACCCATCGATCGTGCCACCTTACTGACGGCAGCCGCCGCCGGACCGGACTGTGGCTTTACGACGCACTCAGCAACTGAGGTGTCGCTGGCGTCGCCTACCTCTCACCCTGGCAGGAAGGGCGGGCACCGCAGGGAATCGAACCCCGTGCCTCTGGCTTGCCAGACACTCAGCTTAGCCACTGAACTACCAACGCCCCGGCAGCCGCGGTCTTCACAGCACACGCGACGAGACCAAACACGAACACGACGGCAATGTCGAGAATTCACTCCGACTGGTGTAGGCAATAACAATGATGCATATAACAACATCCTCGACAAACAGCGCCGCAGTTCTACCGTCCAAAATTTACTATTTACCCATTCGACCAAAAGATAACCGACCAGGTAAGGTTAGCACCACATGCATTTCGGGATGCATGTATTGGCACGGCCCACACAACACGCACGACGAATGTTCCTCACACGAACGTTCATCACGGAACACCAATAGTGTCTACGTTTGAAACGTTCTGCACATATTGGCGCCACACTTGGCTTTGACGTGTCATTTCCAATTACATTCTCGCACGGAGTTCTAATCATTTCACAACAAACCGTCCCTAGTTGGACTTCGTCATGCATTAGTTGCTCGTAATCGTATGGTGCCCGATTTGTCGCTATAAATGGGAGGCAGAATGAAGGACTGAAAGCGTAATAGATGTTGGATGAATTTGTGAATTAATACATGGGCGAATGACGGAAAGGTTAAATGAATCAAGCCATGGTATAGATATAAAAGCAATGAAGGCCAACCAGCCATCGAGAACCATGGTTTGACAACTGGGTATCCCCGACAATGCTCAACATTTTGCCATGATTATTTCGGTGCAGCACAGAGCTATTTTTGTTCCGGAGGTCCGGGCGTATCTCGTCACGGATGTTCCCGGCCAACTTCAAAGCAACCACAAAAGCCCATTACGCCATCCAGGTGGCCGGAAAGCAAAAACACTGACATCACTTGTGCAAACAAAAAATGTACCAAGGATGCGTCACGGCGGCTGTCACGCGCCACACACCAGCATCGCACATGCCGGAAATGCGACCAGAGCCGGGAGGCCAAGTATCAGCAGGACTCGCGACAAGACCAGAGGCCAGTCCTCGGTAGGACTCCCGACCAGACCGGAGACCAGTCCTCGGTAGGACTCGCGACCAGACCGAGGAGGCCAGTCCTCGGCAGGACTCGCGACAAGACCAGAGGGGACCAGTCCTCGGTAAAATTCGCGACAAGACCAGAGGCCAGTCCTCGGCAGGACTCGCGACCAGACCCCAGACCGGGACGGCCAATTATCAGCTGGAGGATCTCAGACTCGCGACATGACCCCTGAATCCACGGCCCGATGGACAAACTTCAGAGCGGAACTGGCGAACTTCAGCTGAGAGTGTAACGTGCTGCGCATGCCGCCCGGCTGGTGGCTGGCGGCTGGTGGCTGGCGGCTGGTGGCCGCCGGCCGGCCTTGGGGCCGTCGACAGCTGACAACCCCAGTAGGGGACTAAAACGAGAGTGTAGCGGCTCGAACGCCGTCTTGACAGGAAAGACGGGCCCGGTGTCGACAACTTCGCCGCCGGAGCGACAAGGCTGACCATCGGCCAGACGTGTATCCACAATTATAGGCCATCCGCAATTAACTCGTGGCTACTACAGCCTCACGTCATACAAATAAAAAGAGATCGGCAGAAGTATTATGCATTCAGATATTGTCCAAAGGCCGTCATACAAGCAGACACTTAAAATGGGCGCAAAGTGTCTCCACATTCCGGGCTCCTACGCAGGTGACGCTTTAGGTGCGGCCCAAACAGGGGGAAGGGTAGCCGCGTCAGATCGGGCGGCAAGGCATTGTATTGTCTTGCTGTGCGACTACAAAAACGTCGCTTGCCCATGTCGGTTCTCGATCTGGGCACGTGCAGATCGCTGTCTTGCCTGGTGGTCCTGTCGTGTCTGCTATTTATTGGGTGGCTCACGACGCACCTTATGCACATTCACGGTTAATGGCGCCGCCCACGCTGTTTCGTCGGTTGTCGAACCCCGGACCTTTGGACCCAGAGGAGCCAGACACCTTAACCACCCGCCTAACCCCGCCCCGTCACGTGTCTGTGATACCGGGGCAAATTAACAGGCTTGTGACTCTGGTTCGCCCAGGCGACGCACCTCGTGCAGCAAGGTCAACGTGGGGTAATGAAAGAGGTCTAGCGCGCTCAGCCAGCCCAATTTCTCCAGCAGATCCGATACATGATTATTTTTTTCGACAAAAAAAATACTTTTCCTGCATAGTTAATAATGTTTTGGATCCGACACAGATAATTTTGCGTTCCATTTTCGTGCACCGAAATACAACATCAGATCTATCTACCACCGACTGAACATCGACAGAAACAACACAGCCCACCGACGGGTCCAGGCAGCCACTGACCATTCCTGCAGATAATGACTGCAGACATACACCCACCTCAACTGTAAACACTCACTCACCACTACTGCAGACATACACCCACCTCAACTGTAAACACTCACTCACCACTACTGCAGACATACACCCACCCCTCTTGTAAACACTCACCACTACTGCAGGCATACACCCACCTCTACTGTAAACACTCACTCACCACTACTGCAGACATACACCCACCTCTACTGTAAACACTCACTCACCACTACTGCAGACATACACCCACCCCTCCTGTAAACACTCACTCACCACTACTGCAGACATACACCCACCTCTTCTGTAAACACTCACTCACCACTACTGCAGACATACACCCACCTCTTCTGTAAACACTCACTCACCACTACTGCAGACATACACCCACCTCTTCTGTAAACACTCACTCACCACTACTGCAGACATACACCCACCTCTACTGTGTAAACACTCACTCACCACTACTGCAGACATACACCCACCTCTACTGTAAACACTCACTCACCACTACTGCAGACATACACCCACCTCTACTGTAAACACTCACTCACCACTACTGCAGACATACACCCACCTCTACTGTAAACACTCACTCACCACTACTGCAGACATACACCCACCCCTCCTGTAAACACTCACCACTACTGCAGACATACACCCACCTCTACTGTAAACACTCACTCACCACTACTGCAGACATACACCCACCCCTCCTGTAAACACTCACTCACCACTACTGCAGACATACACCCACCTCTTCTGTAAACACTCACTCACCACTACTGCAGACATACACCCACCTCTACTGTGTAAACACTCACTCACCACTACTGCAGACATACACCCACCTCTACTGTAAACACTCACTCACCACTACTGCAGACATACACCCACCTCTACTGTAAACACTCACTCACCACTACTGCAGACATACACCCACCTCTACTGTAAACAACCTCACTCACCACTACTGCAGACATACACCCACCCCTCCTGTAAACACTCACCACTACTGCAGACATACACCCACCTCTACTGTAAACACTCACTCACCACTACTGCAGACATACACCCACCTCTACTGTAAACACTCACTCACCACTACTGCAGACATACACCCACCTCTACTGTAAACACTCACTCACCACTACTGCAGACATACACCCCCTCTACTGTAAACACTCACTCACCACTACTGCAGACATACACCCACCTCTTCTGTAAACACTCACTACACTCACCACTACTGCAGACATACACCCACCTCTACTGTGTAAACACTCACTCACCACTACTGCAGACATACACCCACCCCTCCTGTAAACACTCACTCACCACTACTGCAGACATACACCCACCCCTCCTGTAAACACTCACTCACCACTACTGCAGACATACACCCACCCCTCCTGTAAACACTCACTCACCACTACTGCAGACATACACCCACCCCTCCTGTAAACACTCACCACCACTACTGCAGACATACCACCTCCTAACCCTCCTGTAAACACTCACTCACCACTACTGCAGACATACACCCACCTCTACTGTAAACACTCACTCACCACTACTGCAGACATACACCCCCACCTCTACTGTAAACACTCACTCACCACTACTGCAGACATACACCCACCTCTTCTGTAAACACTCACTCACCACTACTGCAGACATACACCCACCCCTCCTGTAAACACTCACTCACCACTACTGCAGACATACACCCACCTCTTCTGTAAACACTCACTCACCACTACTGCAGACATACACCCACCTCTTCTGTAAACACTCACTCACCACTACTGCAGACATACACCCACCTCTACTGTAAACACTCACCACTACTGCAGACATACACCCACCTCTACTGTAAACACTCACTCACCACTACTGCAGACATACACCCACCTCTACTGTAAACACTCACTCACCACTACTGCAGACATACACCCACCCTCTCCTGTAAACACTCACTCACCACTACTGCAGACATACACCCACCCCTCCTGTAAACACTCACTCACCACTACTGCAGACATACACCCACCCACTGTAAAACTCACTACTACTGCAAACACCTAAACACTCACACCACTACTGCAGACATACACCCACCCTCTCCTGTAAACACTCACTCACCACTACTGCAGACATACACCCACCCCTCCTGTAAACACTCACTCACCACTACTGCAGACATACACCCCCTTCTGTAAACACTCACTCACCACTACTGCAGACATACACTCTGTAAACACTCACTCACCACTACTGCAGACATACACCCACCTCTCCTGTAAACACTCACTCACCACTACTGCAGACATACACCCACCCCTCCTGTAAACACTCACTCACCACTACTGCAGACATACACCCACCTCTCCTGTAAACACTCACTCACCACTACTGCAGACATACACCCACCCCCTCCTGTAAACACTCACTCACCACTACTGCAGACATACACCCACCCCTCTGTAAACACTGTAAACACTCACTCACCACTACTGCAGACATACACCCACCTCTCCTGTAAACACTCACTCACCACTACTGCAGACATACACCCTCCTGTAAACACCCTCCTGTAAACACTCACTGCAGACATACACCCCCCCTGTAAACACTCACCACTACTGCAGACATACACCCACCCCTCCTGTAAACACTCACTCACCACACTGCAACTGTAAAACTCATCACCACTACTGCAGACATACACCCACCTCTACTGTAAACACTCACTCACCACTACTGCAGACATACACCCACCTCTACTGTAAACACTCACTCACCACTACTGCAGACATACACCCACCTCTACTGTAAACACTCACTCACCACTACTGCAGACATACACCCACCCCTCCTGTAAACACTCACTCACCACTACTGCAGACATACACCCACCCCTCCTGTAAACACTCACTCACCACTACTGCAGACATACACCCACCCCTACTGTAAACACTACCACCACTACTGCAGACATACACCCACCCTCCTGTAAACACTCACTCACCACTACTGCAGACATACACCCACCCTGTAAACACTCACTCACCACTACTGCAGACATACACCCACCTCTACTGTAAACACTCACTCACCACTACTGCAGACATACACACCCACCTCCCCGGTTCTTCTGTAAACACTCACTCACCACTACTGCAGACATACACCCACCTCTACTGTAAACACTCACTCACCACTACTGCAGACATACACCCACCCCTCCTGTAAACACTCACTCACCACTACTGCAGACATACACCCACCCCTCCTGTAAACACTCACTCACCACTACTGCAGACATACACCCACTACTCACCACTACTGCAGACATACACCCACCTCTACTGTAAACACTCACTCACCACTACTGCAGACATACACCCACCTCTACTGTAAACACTCACTGTAAACACTCACTCACCACTACTGCAGACATACACCCACCTCTACTGTAAACACTCACTCACCACTACTGCAGACACACACCTAAACACCTCTCCTGTTCCAAACACTCACTCACCACTACTGCAGACATACACCCACCTCTCTGTAAACACTCACTCACCACTACTGCGCTACTCCTGTAAACACTCACTCACCACTACTGCAGACATACACCCACCTCTACTGTAAACACTCACTCACCACTACTGCAGACATACACCCACCTCTACTGTGTAAACACTCACTCACCACTACTGCAGACATACACCCACCTCTACTGTAAACACTCACTCACCACTACTGCAGACATACACCCACCCCTCCTGTAAACACTCACTCACCACTACTGCAGACATACACCCACCTCTTCTGTAAACACTCACTCACCACTACTGCAGACATACACCCACCTCTACTGTAAACACTCACTCACCACTACTGCAGACATACACCCACCTCTACTGTAAACACTCACTCACCACTACTGCAGACATACACCCACCCTACTGTAAACACTCACTCACCACTACGCAGAGCATAAACACTCACTCACCACTACTGCAGACATACACCCACCTCTACTGTAAACACTCACTCACCACTACTGCAGACATACACCCACCCACAGACGTACATCCACCCCTCCTGTAGACGCTCACCACTCCTACAGACGTACACCCACCTCTCCTGTAAATATTCACCACTCCTACAGATGTACACCCACCCCCGACATACACCCACCCCCAGACATACACCCACCCCTCCTGTAAACACTCACCACTACTGCAGACGTACACCCACCCTCAGACATACACCCACCCCCAGACGTACACCCACCCCAGACATACACCCCCCCCCAGATGTACACCCACCCTAAGACATACACCCACCCAGACGTACACCCACCCTAGACATACACCCACCCCCAGACGTACATCCACCCCTCCTGTAAACACACGTTGGATGTTATCGCAGTCCGCTGCGAGAAGACTTTCACACACAGCTCGAAAAGAGCGGAGGGGTAAACACTGTCATTAGACGAGTGGCACAGCTAGCACCAGATGGTTGGTCATTCGAGTTTAGGGCGCATCGACCACGCTGGGTCACTGAGCTAGGACCACGGCAGAACCAATCCACATCGAGCGCCTTCCGCCTCTCCATCCGTCGGCGCTCGGTCGCCACCTCTCACCGAGCGACTTGGCGGCTCCGTCGCCACCACTCACCGAGCGACTTGGCGGCTCCGTCGCCACCACTCACCGAGCGACTTGGCGGCTCGTCGCCACCACTCACCGAGCGACTTGGCGGCTCCGTCGCCACCACTCACCGAGCGACTTGGGGCCCGGTCGCCACCACTCACCGAGCGACTTGGCGGCTCCGTCGCCACCACTCACCGAGCGACTTGGCGGCGCCGTCGCCACCACTCACCGAGCGACTTGGCGGCTCCGTCGCCACCACTCACCGAGCGACTTGGCGGCTCCGTCGCCACCACTCACCGAGCGACTTGGCGGCTCCGTCGCCACCACTCACCGAGCGACTTGGCGGCTCCGTCGCCACCACTCACCGAGCGACTTGGCGGCGCCGTCGCCACCACTCACCGAGCGACTTGGCGGCTCCGTCGCCACCACTCACCGAGCGACTTGGCGGCCCGTCGCCACCACTCACCGAGCGACTTGGCGGCGCCGTCGCCACCACTACCGAGCGACTTGGCGGCTCCGTCGCCACCACTCACCGAGCGACTTGGCGGCTCCGTCGCCACCACTCACCGAGCGACTTGGCGGCTCCGTCGCCACCACTCACCGAGCGACTTGGCGGCTCCGTCGCCACCACTCACCGAGCGACTTGGCGGCTCCGTCGCCACCACTCACCGAGCGACTTGGCGGCCCGTCGCCACCACTCACCGAGCGACTTGGCGGCTCCGTCGCCACCACTCACCGAGCGACTTGGCGGCCCGTCGCCACCACTCACCGAGCGACTTGGCGGCTCCGTCGCCACCACTCACCGAGCGACTTGGCGGCTCCGTCGCCACCACTCACCGAGCGACTTGGCGGCTCCGTCGCCACCACTCACCGAGCGACTTGGCGGCTCCGTCGCCACCACTCACCGAGCGACTTGGCGGCTCCGTCGCCACCACTCACCGAGCGACTTGGCGGCTCCGTCGCCACCACTCACCGAGCGACTTGGCGGCTCCGTCGCCACCACTCACCGAGCGACTTGGCGGCCAGCACCTTGTTGTGGCGGCAGATCTTGCGCAGTGTCCAGTTGTACGTGTAGTCGGCACACTCGAAACAGTACACGTAGCCGTGGGTGAGATCCAGCGCTGCGGAACACGCCGGCCACGTCACGGCCGTCTGCGCGGCGGACGCGTCACGTCACGTCACGTCACCAGCGGCACGGCACGGCACGGCACGTCACGTCACCAGCGGCACGGCAACAGGTCACCAACAACCTGCCGGGGTCTCGCGTTGCTTTGGTGCGTATGCTGCACCGCGTCCACAATCTCTCACGTCCATCACCACGCCGTGTATATCACTCTGTATCCAATGCATCACGCCCACCATCATGTCACATGCACCATGCGCCACAATCTCTCACGCTCACCATCATGTGTATACCACACCGCGTCCACAATCTTTCACGCTCGCCACCATAATCTGCATACCACACCACAGTCCACAATCTCTTACGCTCACCACCATAATCTGCATACCACACCACAGTCCACAATCTCTTACGCTCACCACCATAATCTGCATACCACACCACAGTCCACAATCTCTCACGCTCACCATCATGTGTATACCACACCGCGTCCACAATCTTTCACGCTCGCCACCATAATCTGCATACCACACCACAGTCCACAATCTCTTACGCTCACCACCATAATCTGCATACCACACCACAGTCCACAATCTCTCACGCTCACCATCATGTGTATACCACACCGCGTCCACAATCGTTCACGCTCGCCACCATAATCTGCATACCACACCACAGTCCACAATCTCTTACGCTCGCCACCATAATCTGCATACCACACCACAGTCCACAATCTCATACGCTCACCACCATGCTGCACCTCTCACGCCGAATGGTCATTGGGAGCTGAAATATTGAGCAGCTAACAAGATTTGCGGCCCAGACACCATTGTTTTGAGATAAGGACTGGATAGGGAAGCTCCCTGGCAAGAGAACGGAGGATGCAGAATGGAAGCACAGATGTGTGACGCACCATTGTGAGAACGGCGACCCCTCGACGCTTCAAAAACTGCAATCAATGGGCATTGCATGACAATAATTGACTTGTTCCCAGTTCTGTGGTACCTAATAAACTCCTGCTCAGTGTTGCATTGTCAAGTGAGTCAATTAGTTAGATGCTTTGGCTTTGGAGTGTATCGATTGCATTTGCCATAGAGTAGCCATGCTGTATTGCAAAATAAAGGCATGCAGAGATAACAGAAATAGCATGATGTTTGCATGGATGACCAAGATTTAAAGGTGGCATAACTAAATGGCCACTATATGACCTTTGCTGATAGCTTGATGATGGTCATGCCATCAGAAGTGTACCTGCTGCATTTACCAAGAGCAGCATTTAACAATGACAACTGGAAAATGTCAATGGAAAGTGACAACTTAACACTAGCATGGCAGGCAACCAGGGGGTATCCAGACCAGCCCAGGAACTCCAGCCAATTGCTTAAGATAGCAAAAGGGTTGGATTGCATCAATTTCAATCATGCTCTTCTATTTACAGAATTGCATATGGGCTACCACTTGCAGGTTAGGCAAGTTGAGATGTAGGACAGTTAAATGCTAATAAGTTCTCAACCAAAGGATGGTTGATCAATGGAATAGTCTGTATTGGTGATGCAGTGGGAATGCCTTCAATGAATGTATGTCATATACATGCTTTCAGTCAAATAATCTTATTGTTCCATTATGTGTTGTGCAGTAGAAGCAGAATCATCATGTTGAATGTGATAGGATGGATGCTAGTTGGTGTCTTGGAACATGCTAATCAGTGAGGAATTATGCTACAAACCTGAGTACCTGGTTGTGGGTTCAGAACTTGACCTTGGGGGTATGATGTTAAAGAGATAAGCATCTCCTTAGCATCATAAAGATGTAACCATCTCCCATTGTGCAGCCATGGCTGCACAATGGGATAGATGGGCCTTTTAAAACTCATGACCTAACATTAATTAGGAGGCCTTTCTTTCTCTTCCTACACATTTTCAATTGACAGGCCTAATGGCCCCACTGGCTCTGATTAAGGTTTAAAACATCATGGCATGAGTCTATTCTGAGTTTACATACATGTCAATAGTAGGGTCTTAAAATAAACTCCACTTACCGAGAGGATGGTTCTTTTCACTGGCATGTTTATGAATGTGTCTTGGCTTCAGACAGCCAAAGTAGATGCAGCTGAGACAGGCATGAAGTCGAGGCCCAAATGAGTTGCACACATGACAAACACATGTCAGTGCCTGAAACATCAGAGGATTACTCATCTTGTTTTCCAAATTGCATTTTATAGAGCACCTGATCACAAAAATATATCCACACCAGATTGCATGCACATGCATTATGAGACATTATGCATGTGCATGCAAAATGCATACATGCATACATGTACATGTAAAATATTAAAAATGTGCCAACCAAATGAAGCTGACTTGATATCTTAACAACTGTGCAGGACATACTCCACCTGAACTATGCAATTATCATACATTTTAAAGTTACTTTTAACCAGTCCCAATAACCTGATATTCAAGGTTGCATCATAATGCTGTTCACTGTCAAACATGCATAGATATAAAAACAAACAAGCTACCAGATGCCTTTGTTACAGCCTGGTATATGTACCTAACAGGAAGATAGGAATCACCAATCAGCTTCAAAGAAAGCACTGGGATGGTCCAGCAATGCTAAACTGTTGTCTTCAAGATACCCATTCCTAGAGGGCTTTAAATTATTGTGCTTTAACATAGGTATTCACAAGACAAATTTTATGCAAATTTGACCTACATGAAGCAAGCAAATGGATTATGGTTCCTTAGGTTTGGCTTGCCCATTTGTTTGCTTCATGAAGTTAAAATGTATGTACAAGTTGTCTCATCAATGCCCTAACTGTTATCATTTTCTCTGGCATTGAAGGTTAGGCAGTGCATTTGCAAATGAAGGTATTTTTCACTTCTTGGTATTTCTTTTTATAATGCAATGTTTATGGATGTGATTAACATGATGTAACCACCCAAACCACTCAAGTGGTTTGGGAAGAAAAATGTCAGGTTTTTTTTTTCATTTTCTAACTGACAAAAAAAACCTAGCATAACATAGGACCTTGACCACCAACACCAAGCCCCATATTTGTGTAATTTTGCCTAAAAACTGAAAAGCATACATTTGCAGAAGAAATGAGTGGGCACATCATGTCTGCTATCTCATAAACACTGCATTGGAAAAAGAAATTCTAAGAACACAAAATGTCTTAATGTGCAAATTTACCAAAATATGAAATAATAAGAGGTGCTTGACCACTGGGGGGTACAGAAAGCTTGCTATGCATAAACATCAACATAAACTTTGTCACACACCTCACTGCATCATCTATAAAGGACCTAGGCACTGACAAACCTTTTTCATCCTTGCTTCTGCAGTAACACTGTTGACAAACCATGAATTTATCAACTGATAGTCACGAAGAAGATCACTTTCAGCCATTGCTTGTTGCAGGTGTGAACACCCCTTGTAGAACATTGCACTGGAACTGTTTACTGTGTGGCAGCAGCCAGGCAGACGAAGATCAAGGGAAAGCCGGGGTCAGGATCAGTCAGCTGGAACAGCAGTCAAAGAACTTGTGATTGGAGACACACTACAACGTATTGGAAGGAAAGACCGCACAAATAATTTCTGCGTTGATATTCTGGAGTTACAGCGCCGGGAACCCACTCTAGCTATGTATCACGCCGACTGCAGACGCTGCTCCCCAACTCGCTTCCCTCCCGTCGGCATCGGCGGCGGCGCGGCCAGTACACCCCGCGTCGCTTCACACAGCTGATTGGTGTTGGTGATTGACCCTAGAGTATACCAAACGAATATAGTCTAAATGAGAATCCGTAAAAAATAAACCAGGCCGAACGCGTAAGGTGCGCACAGCCAAGAGAGCTGGTAGGGATTTTCTATTTATTTCTGATGGTCATCTATTTACTATTTACATTTTAAAGACTGAAAATTGAATTTGTGTTCATATAACTATCCAAAAAAATAAACGAGTTGAATAATGTTGATGTAAATCAGTGGCGTACCTAGGATTTGCACTTGGGAAGTAGAATCCGATTTGGAGGCGGCCACCTACCCACATTTTACATAAATCCACGGATTTCGACCGCTATTTTTCCAAGGGGAAATTTTTTATACAATAATTACTGACACATTACATTTGCTGTGAAGGCCAACTTACCACTATCATTTCCATATCACGGAATTTCAACTCTAATTCCGCAATCCTGATCGAAGGCTTTTCTTTTCGTGTCCCATGATCAGCAATATAACATTTCTGAAAGTACACCGGTGCACATTGCGGCGTTCGGCCATGACTCGGGTACAACGTACATGCGTGTACCATCCGTGGTTGTGTCTGGTCTATTTTGAACGGCATCTCATTTAGACTAGGTTTGTCTAGTCCGAATAAGTTTTGCATTTATACTACACCAATATAAATTACAACACCAATCAGCTGTATGCAGGGGCGCGAGGTGACATTACGGCGCCGCTGCTGTTTTTGTGCATTGACGATATTTTTTTGAGGCACCGACGCGTTTTCGGAGACCCCGATGTGTATTCATTTCATAGCAGCTCTTTTTGTTCCTTTTTAGGACCATGTCGCTTCTTTAGGGCCCTAGCCCAGTTTTGATGCCTCATGCGGTCTGATGGCCTCGGTGTACTTTGAGGGCTTCGGTTGTGTTTTTTTGCTACCTCTGGTGTGCTTGTTTAAGAGCTGAACCGCATGTTTTAGGTCCTTGCTGCTTTTTGCCAGCCGGTGTTTTTTTCGGCCCACCGTTGTGCACTTAGGTCACGCTGAAATTATTGTTGGTTCCTGATACACATTTATTGGACCGCGGCACGATTTTGGGACCTCCAGAATAATTTTTCGTGGTCCCGGCGCAACTTTTCGGGCCAAAGCGCGTAGTTCCGTCGGAACTCGGCGCTATTTTTTGGGCTTGACGACAGTGTTTTTTGGGGGAGAGGGCGGGGAGCTCCACTCTAGTTTTTCTTGTCTGGACGCAATTTTGGATGACTTTTTAATTTTCAACTCCGAGTCCGGGTCTGATTTTGCTATATGTTTCCCGGGCGCAATATTTCTGCATCCCACAGTGATTTATCGAGCTATGGTACGATTTTTGTAACCATACGCGATTTTTACCGCACGCAATTTTAAGGCATCTGGTAATATGTTTGAGAATCCGAAGCGATTTTCCTGCCCAGGACATTAATTTTTGGGACTCTCCTTGTTTTGGGTAGGTCTGGCTTAATTTTTGTTTGGTCTTGATGCGCTTTTTGTGCCCACTCTGTACTTATTTGAGGTCATTAATGCCAATTGTTATGAACATCGAGGGTAATTTTTGATACACTAGCTATATTTTGGGGGGAATTACCGACGAGAATTTCGAGTTCCTGTAACAGCTATACTCCCTCCCCAAGCCAGGAAGAGCACAACCGAACCCGCGCCCCGCGCCTATTGCATCAGCCACCCCGACACGCGCGCGCGGTCGGCGACAGTTTGCATACACATACACGGCCGACCTCGCATTGCATCAGTATTCCGCACGCGCCGGCCCACGCATTGCAGCAGTAATTTCTCACAGTGCCCGCTTTGCCACCAGACGCCAACCAGGAATATACAGACGCGCTTCGACCAGCTAGTAACTCGAACATCCATCAAACGCCACATTCACACCTTACACAATCTGTACATCCAAAGCGCCAACCACTGATGGCAACATAAACCAGACGCCCACTGGTCCTTTACAATTTATATACACACACAGGCTCCGGGATAATAACTTAGACTTGTGCGTCGCCCACTCTGCAGCTACCCACCTCTGCGCCGAGCACCAAACTGGAGATCAGATGGAAGTCAGACCACAGTAGTTTTCCGCCACTATATAAAGACACTAGTATAAGTACCACGGCACGGAACCCTTAGGAGGGCAAACCATCACCAGTCACCGAGCTACGCTCATCGCTGCCGCCGCACACCACCAGGCCGGCTAACACTCTACCTCCACTGCACCTGACCTGGCTGGGGACGGACCGAGCGCCACGGACAAGAACCGAAGTATAGTTCGCATTGTTTGTTGTGCGAATCTCGTGGACGATTCGCATCGCTTGTTATGCGAATCTCGTGGACAATTCGCATCGTTTGTTGTGCGAATCTTGTCGACAATTCCTCGTATTTCGTTCGTGCTGGAGGACTGTCTTGAAGTGAAACTACAACGCAAGGTCCTGAACTATATCGCTGTGTTTGGATAGACAATCGCGGCCAACGATCAGCTGGTTCAGGATCGACAGCTCCTCAGCAGCAGCCTCAGCACAGCGGGCCACGCGGCTTGTCACATTCCGAGCGCGATATTTCGTGGCTCGGCACAAGTTCGGCGGTCGTCTTGCACTTAGCTGGGCTACAGCGCGATTTTTGGCAGGCACCGGTGAAAGTTTTGGAGCCCGGCGCGAGTTTGCTATGCCCGCTGTATTTTTAGAGCCCCTTAGGAGAATTCCTGGGTCCCAGAGCGATTTTTGGGAACCCTATCGCAATTCTTGGAGCTCACCGCTCCAGAAGAGTGT
Organism: Imbricaverruca yamaguchii; assembly: GCA_034440575.1. Lineage (NCBI taxonomy): Eukaryota > Metazoa > Arthropoda > Thecostraca > Neoverrucidae > Imbricaverruca > Imbricaverruca yamaguchii. The sequence continues at coordinate 382,569 of JAOTOL010001518.1, forward strand.
TTCATTCGACACTGTGGCTGCTGAACGAGTTTTTTTTTCACCCAATGGCACTCATCAGAGTAGAAAAACCCTTCGGAAAGCTTTCTTTCGGGATCAGTTCCTAATTGTCCTGTGTTTGGGTCGTTTCGATGGAGTCCCTTTGTGATTTGTGGGTATCGAGTTCTATTTTTTTGGGGGCTCTGCGTGCTGTTTTCGGCCTCGTTGCGATTATTCGGTCTCCCGGTGCATTTTCTTCCGGTTCTCCATTACAATTATTTTCCGGGGCCTGGCACGCTTTTTGGGGATTTCACGTTTGCGGTCGCAGAGAGCCATTTTGGATAGGAATGGATTTTTGGGACTGGAACTTGTAGAGGACTCCGGCGATGGTTCTTGAGCACCAGTGTGATTTTCAAGAGCAGCGATGCGACTTTTCGGTCTAAGTGTAGCGGAGCGCGTCCGAGAGCCATCTAGCGGCCGGCTGAAAACTCAGCCATTGCTGGGTGCGCGCCCGCCATCTAGCATCTGATAACTTGTCGTTCACTCTTTTGACGCTAGATGTCGGTGTAGTGATTTATGTATCAAGGTCCGTTTCATCTCGTTTCTCCGCTCATCTCCAATGCTCTGTATCCAGTAGCCATCTGACATAATAGCCTTCCACTTTACTGAGCCCACTTACCTGTATACGCCATCTCCAAGGTGCAGCCAGTGCGCCGGACACCACGCGACATCCGACTGCCACTCTTCTGAACGGAAGTGTGCAGGCTGCGCAGGGCCGCACCCCGCCACCGACCCCAATTGCCCCAAGTGGGCACAGGAGAGGGAGGTGTGCCGGTATGCGGCAATCCACCGAGTGCCACACGCAACAGCACGACAGCACATACGCCACAATACCACTGACATTCGCACAATCACAACTGCACCTCTCCACACAGCACCTACCACCGGGCGAAGCTACGCAGCCACGCTCTCCACACCTAAGCCCACACCCACTCCAACACCAGCCCCCACCGGTCCCACCATCCCACCAGCAGCCGGCTCCCGGAGCCCGGCACAACTCCCTCCTCAACGCTCCTGCGACCCTCGCCTCAACCGCCCCTCCGACCCTCGCCTCAACCGCCCCACCGACCCTCGCCTCAACCGCCCCTCCGACCCTCGCCTCAACCGGCCCTCCGACCCTCGACTCAACCGCCCCACCGATCCCCGAACTCTCCGGCCCACTGCCCCTCGACCTCGCCGCTCACCACTCCTTCCCACCCCACCCCACCCAGGACCTGGCCTGCTCCCACATCCTCTCCACTTCGGACCTGGCCCTTATCCACATCCCCTTCACCCACGACCCGGCCTCCTGCCACACTCCTTCCACCGCGCGGCCGGCATCCCACGTCAGCTCCACCGAGGAATGGGGCTGCTTCCCCTCCCACCCCATCTCAGAACCGGCAACGTCGCTCCTCCAACACCCAGACCCGGTCTCCATTTCATCCCCCATTGGCACCCACCCATCCTCCATGGGAACTGGCCGTATCCTTTCGCGCCGCCCCTTCCAACCGGCCAGGGCCGACCTCACCACCCTGAAGCTTTCCCCCCACTGCCTCCTCCAGGCCCTCGGCCGCTACCACACCCATCCGGGCGACCAAAACCAAGGCCTAGAATCAAGGCCACCACACCCACCCAGACCAACCTCAAGCCCAAGGCCACCATCTCCTGCCAAACCGAACCTCCCACAACCTCCTGCACACATACCCAAACCCACTCGAAAACCACGTCTGAGGCCAGCACTCAGACCGAACCTGCTTCTCCTGCCATGCCCGTCGAGCCCACAACACCAGAGCGACCCACCGCGCCTCCCAAGCGCAAATCTCGCCGCCACTCCGCCCAATCACCCCCCAGAACCCGTGCGACCAGGTCCAGGCTACCACCACTGCCTGGGACACCTCCCAACACTCTCTCCGTTCATCGATTCAACCTCTCTCCCCAACTCGACACCGACACTACCCCAGTCTAAGAACACAGAGCTACTAAACGTTCGGCAATGGGACTTTTTCTCCAGTGGAACGTCGGAGGCATTCCAGGCAAATTCATAGAATTTAAATCTGAATTCTTACAACAAAAACCACTACTCGCTGCGCTCCAAGAAACTCACTTTCGAGATTCTGACTCAACTTGGAACAAAATTCCCGATTACACTTGGCACCTAAACAACGTAAACGGCCCACATAGGAAATGGGGCGCAGCCATACTCATAGCAAACAGCATACCTCATCGTCGAGTAACGTTAAATACTCCCCTGAATTGCGTAGCAGTCAACCTCAAAATTGCACATTGCCAAACCACAGTAATCTCACTATACATTTCGCCGTCAGCTGAAACCCCCACACCACAGGAACTGAACGACCTGCTGCTTCAGGCCCCTCCACCAGTTCTCATTATGGGGGACTTTAATGCTAAACACCCCTCGTGGGGAAGCGACCATACCGACACTAGAGGGCACCAAATTCACCAGTTTATTTCGGACCACAACCTAGTACTTCTTAACACCGGGGCCGCCACCCGCCACAACCCGACCTTATTAGGATCGGACACTTGCATAGACTTAACGTGCTGCACCCCACGACTTAGCTCACTATTTGACTGGTCAGTTTCAGACGTTCCCGGGCTGAGCGACCACTATCCAATCACAATTAGGCTCAGCACGGACGCTATCCACCACACTAAACTATTCAGACAATCTTGGAATTTGAAAAGAGCGGACTGGACTAAATTCGAGGAACAGGTGGACCTCAACCTAGCAACTTCAGATACCAGTAAGATAGAGACGATTCTAAGGGCCATCAGCTCAGCAGCACAAGATTCAGTCCCAAAAAGTAACAAACCTAGGAAAAAGGCATCAACGCCATGGTGGACCCCGGACTGTCAAAGGGCAATCGCCGCACGGCGCCGTGCCCACAAACAATTCAAAAGATGCGTGTGCGAAGCACACCTATCAGCATACAGGCAATCTCAAAAACACTGCCGGTACACAATCCGAACAGCACGCCAAAACTCTTGGCAGTCTTTTGCCTCGCAATTCAATAGATTCACACCTACCGGCAGAATCTGGGACCTGATGAAGCGCTTCAACCTGAAACGCCCACCACCAGGCCCTTTCCCCCAGCTGACGGTGAATGGACAGCACATCACTGACCCACAACAAGTCGTAGACCACTTTAAACTACACTACGCCAGCGTATCCGGCAACACCAACTATGACACCACCATAGTAAGCGTCCTAGACGCCCTTGCCTCCAAAGCAAATTTTAGCTCTGACAATAGAGAAATCTACAATCAGTCATTCACCATGCACGAATTAGAACTTGCTCTCAGCAAGTGTGGAAACACGTCGGTTGGGCCGGACGACATTCACTACCAGTTTCTTAAACGTCTTAGCAAAAACTCCCGAACGTATTTACTAACGGCCATAAATGAACTGTACCAAACCGACACGTTTCCCGCATCCTGGCGGGAGAGCGTAGTCATACCATTACCAAAGCCGCACAAAGATCACTCCACCCCAAAAGGTTATAGACCCATCTCACTTACTAGCTGTGCTAGCAAGCTGGTCGAACGCATGGTCAACACACGATTGAGGCAATTTCTGGAACACAACGACCTGCTCGACGAATTTCAATGCGGCTTCCAACGGCAAAAATCAACTACAGACAATCTCATTAGGTTAGTGCATGACATCAAAAGTGGTCTATACATCAAACGCACAACAATAGCTGCCTACCTAGACATCACTGCCGCCTTCGACCGAGTACACAAGTCAGCGCTGACACACAAACTCCATAAGATAGGCCTACGCGGACACATGGCGCACTTCATACTCAACTTCCTCAGGGATAGGACTCTTAGGGTCCGATGCGGCAATGTCACATCAAACACCACAACGCAGGAGCAGGGCCTGGCTCAGGGGAGCGTGCTCTCGCCGAGCCTCTTCATCATCATGATCAACGACATACTTGCCGACCACGGGGACACTTCACTTCACTACTCACTTTTCGCGGACGACATAGCAATCTGGACAACATCACAATGCTTCCTTAAAGCTGAAAAAACCATTCAGGCAGGACTACACCACATTGCAAAGTGGTGCAAAACTTGGGGCTTCACCCTGTCCGCAGAAAAATCGGCCACTGTCACATACAGTCGTCTCCGTCCCACACCGAAAACGTTACTTAAAATCGATGGCAAAGCCATCGAGCAGGTGAAAAGTTTCAAATTCCTAGGGGTGCATTTAGACGAAAAACTCAGTTTCAACACCCATATCACCGACATCACGAAGCGAAGCGCGAAGCGCGTCAACATAATACGTGCACTTGCAGGCACAGACTGGGGCGGAGACAGGAAAACACTTCTGCGACTGTACACATCAATCATACGACCCATCATAGATACTGTAGTGAAGGCCCTTTCCGGAGAAAAGGGGCCCCGCCCCAAAAAAAAAATAAAAAAAAAAAAAAACTGGAAAAAATAACCCCCCCGGCCAAGCCCCCGAAAAAAACCCCCCCCCCGGGGGGCCCCCCAAACCCGGGGGGGGGGGGGGGAATACAACAGCATTATTTTTTCCACAATTTCAGAAAGTCAGAGTAAAAAATTAGAAGTCATCCAAAACAGCTGCATCAGAGCAGCCACAGGCGCCCTTAGCGCTACACCGATAGCTAGTCTTCTAGTAGACTCAAACACACCATCACTCCACCACAGGAGGACACAACACCTGTGCCGTTACCACATCAAAATCAAATCCATTCCAAATCATCCGGCACAGCGCTGCTTCATGCCTGGCAGATACGACAAGAGCCGATTTGCGCGCAAACTTCCACCATATAGCATTCAAATTGCCACGGCTCTCTCAGATCTTAACCTCACAATGCCATCCACTGCAGCTCGACCGCCCATTAGGCCCTTCTGGACTTTCAGTCAACCAAAGGTCGAGTACTTGCTCTCGGAGAAGAAAGCCACTATCACATCGACGGAGATTCTAGGCCTCTTTCACAAGTTCGCCGATGACAACAATCACAAATCACTCATATTCACGGATGGGTCGAAACACGAGGCTAGGGTAGGCATCGGCATCACTGGACCAGGTCTCAGACTTTCCAAACGTCTACCGGATAACTTCTCCATCTACTCTGCTGAAGCAATGGCCATTCTGACCGCTATTTTCATTCTCCTTAAGCGAAAAGTCAGAAACGTAGTGATTTGCTCAGACTCCAAATCCGTCCTACAGTCAATTAGCAACACCCACGACTGTCCTCATCACATCATTGATCGAATCCAACAAATCGTGGCCCATAACGTAAACATGAACTTTTCCTTCCTCTGGATTCCCGGCCACGCCAACATCCCAGGTAACGAAGAAGCAGACCGGCTCGCAAAGCAAGCCTTAGCATCGAACACCCACCCCAGCGTGGAATATTCGGTAGACGATTGCAAAGCACTCCTACAACACCGCATTCGCCAACACCAACAGAAGACATGGACACAACATAACTCAACACAACACAAATCCAACCACGCCCACTCAATAAAACCAACCATAGGCACATGGAACACATCAAATCAGTCTCACCGTCAGAAAGAGGTCATCCTCACTAGACTTAGAACCGGTTGCACAAAACTAACACAGCCTCGATTAGAGGATGACCAACACACAACACCGCACTGCGACACCTGCAACACCACGCTAAGCATAGGCCACATCCTGCTAGACTGCAGTAGCTTTAGCTCTCAGAGACAACCACTTAAGGCCTTCTGTCAGAGAAAGGGCATCACCCTATCGCTTCCATCGCTTCTCGGTGACAAACATGCAGAACTCATTCAATTGCTATTTGAATATCTGTATGCCACAGAACTAGCAGGAGCTCTCTAGGCACCACCAACGCTCACATCAACTAGCAATACATGACCGCGAAACACTCATAGGAAACACGTAAATAGCCATCCCTGCATGGCGTCGGACGTACATGAGCCGATTTGCTTCCCAGTTAGGAATAATTGGCTACCTAGCGGTGCCGTCGGAGGTAGATGAGCCGACTTGCTTCAGGAAAAAAAAAAAAAAAAAATGTTTAGCTTAACGTAAAACCACTACCCAGAGGAGCCGTCGGACGTAGATGAGCCGACTTGCCTTCCGACACTTAACGTAAATGGCTACCCAGAGGAACAGCGGACGTAGAGGAGCCAAATTGTGAAACACCGTACTAACCCAACTGACAACCCTGCATGGCATGCATCAACTAACCAACTACTAACAACTAACACGCGGCAGCCGGCGTGAGAGGCGGTGTGGACAATTGCCTCCTTGTCCGCACGGTAAAAATCCCTCGGTGCTCTTCGATAGGAGTAGGCTAAAGCCGGCACCCTGGCAAAATCAGCTCGACACTCAAAACACCCCAGCCCCACCCAAACCACAAATTATTATGTGGAGGAGTAAAGTAAAATTAAAACCAGTTAGACACCAGGGAGACGTCCCCAACCCAGCCCCCGCCTCCAGCATCCAAAAACTTCGCACAAACTATAACGTAAAATTCCCTTAACGTAAATGTCCACTTGCCTGCACCTTGATCGTAACACTCGCTTTCATAGACAGATATGCAACGTGTTCCTTTAAAGGCGGCGCAAATGACCTTTATGGTCCGGCACGCCTCAAAAAACCACTCTCCCCCCCCCTCATGTCAATACATAGTTATCGTGTCACACGCTGGTGAGTGGTTTACGGGGCAGGCCATGGAAGCGGCGTTGACACGCGTCACAGCCACCGCCGAATCATGCTTCTTTCTCCTTCTGTCCTAAGGGAGACGTCTGGACCGCACCGAGGGGAGGGTACAGACTAGCTGTGCACCTTCCATGTGTTGTTTGGCAACGACGTATCCCTGTGGCTTTCCCAGTTCCTTTACTCTTATCCACACATCCACACGCACCCCTAGATGCTACATAAGTTTGGGGACATCAACACATCAACACATCCACACACCCCCGTCCGCCCCCGTCGCCATTTGTTGGGTCCCTATCGTGAGCATTAGTGGCCTCGACGCGACGTTAGGAGACCACCAGGTTTTTTACGGGAGGCTTTTAGATCGGTTGCTGGGTACCCAAAGCGATCTTCCATGTCCAGATTGCTATTTTGTAGCCTCGGCTCCATCTTTTTTCGGTTGAGCCTGACGAAACTTTTAGCTTCCCGGTGCGACCCTCGAAGTACATAGTGTGGTTTTCAGGGACCTGAGCGCGACATTTTGGTACCGTGGGCGGAGACTTTTGGACTTTTGGCTCAGCATAATTATCAGGGGCTTCGACACAAACTTTTGCGTTCACCGTCGTGATTTCCAAAAATCCAGGCACGAGTTTGGAACCCAGAACGTGATTTTCAGAGTCCAAAGTCCGACTGTTTGGGATCCGCAGCTTGGTTTTCAAGGGACGAGTCCGTCTTTTTGGGGACCCATCGTGACTTCCAAAGATCTCGGCCCTACTTTTTGTTCATCCCAACGTGATTTTCAGGGGCCCACTTGCTAACTTTTGAGTCAGTCAAGCTTCTTGGGGATCCAGGGCGATTTTCAAGGACCACATCACGACATTTTTCGTCCGGCTTGATTTGCAGGGAATTTCTTTTAGCCCAACGGTACCTTCAGGAGCCTCGGCCCCATGTTTTCGTGACATCAGCCTCATTTCAACGGACGCGAAACGATTTTTGGTGCCCCTAATGTTATTTTCAGAGGCATTGGTGCGATTTTGCGGCCACAGCGTCAATGTCACGGTCCCTGTGGGGCTTTTTAAAGTTGAAATGCGATTGTTAGGGGCGCCGGTTGAATTTGTATGGAGCCTAGCGCATTTTTTTCAGAACCTCGGTCCGGTGCGATTATTGGGGGAACCTTAGTCTTGATGGGGGACCTACCCGATGCCCCCTCCTTTCGGTGCGCCATTGACGTCCATACTGTCTTAAAGGCAGTCAGTAAAAATATCAACACAAATAAAAGGAATTGCATAAAAACCGAACGGTACTTTCCGAACGCAAAATGAACGTCATCACAGCCGCACAGGAGAATGCGCCCCCGAAACTTGAATGAACCATTATGAACCCAGAAACTTATATATCGTGACATCGAAACAGTGACTTAAGCCCTTCTCGTATCCCGTCACCATGAATCCAAATCCAAGGCGATGCCCAGAAGTGGCGATTGCTCGGAAAAAAATACTGGCGACAGGAGGCATTTATAAATTCCGCCGCTAACAGGTAACGCATTTCTCCAGGGCTAAAATGTGCCTTACTTAGCTTCATAAGTGCCCAAGGTCACCAGATAACTTTAAAAAATTCCAGAGATAGAAATGTGACGAAATTAGCTTTGGACCACCCTCTTTTCAATGGACTTGGTTAATGGTTACCATGTATTCTATGTTCCGAGCTCCGAGAGGATCCCAGGCATTTGGTCACCGCCAGTCGGCGCCTTGTTTAGGCGCGACGTGCTGCCGTGACATGTGCTATACTTAGTTCAGCATCCGCTCCCATACCTCAAGCGTCCGTGCATCGAGGACTACCTGCACGCCAATTTTGAGGAAAATGGATGGAGTCCGATATCGGTGACCTTTGACCTTTGACACCGGATGTCGTCACTGTGTGTTGTAACTATACTTATCGATTTTGCTCATGAAAATTATGGTACCGAGAATATTTAATCTTATTACTTTTGGAAAAAGTCACCTGAGTTAATGCCGGGGTGGCTTTATGAACCAAGGACCCATTGCTAAGCCGAACTTGTTGCGTGAACCCTGTCCTCACCACCCGATCCATGAATTTCAATTCAATGGCAGAATTTTGGCCGAATGTTTAACGTGCCGTCAATGCACTGACACGGCCGCTCGGTAGCTCATCCCCGGCAATATCGGGCCAGCCCCCAACTGGCCGTTCCACTCCGTCCCAATGCGACCGGGTGTAACGACCCGAGCCCTATGTCGCCGGGAAAGCGGAGGCCAGTGCAGGCCAGCACTCTAACCAACTGTGCTACTGGCGCGGCATCCACCAATAAGATTTACGAATATGCTCATTTCCACGATGATCCACCCGAGTAAGAACAGAATATAACACGAGTTTGATTTGCATATTGATATTTGTTTGCGTGATTTTATTCACTGCATGTGCATACCGGGAGAACTTGCGACTCGAATGGGTACATTGTTTATCGACGTTCCTCTTTTATGCTATCATTGACCAGTGCGTGAAGGACTACCTGCGTTCCAATTTTGAAGGAATTGTGAGAGTCTAACCTGAATGACACTGACCTTTAACTTTAAATCCCTCGTGAAATTCACCAAATTCATCCTGTGGGATTGGCAGCTGAGATGTATCACTCAACTATCTATAAAAGACCACGCTCAACTATTAGTGTAAAGATGATCAGTGCATCGACGACGTTTTGTATTTACATTTTTAATTTGGGTGCCAATTTTGAAGGAAATCTGAGCAGACATATCTCTTTGACATTTGACATTTGACCCCGAGAATCTCTGTTGTGTATTATAGGATATACTTTGCATGGTGCTCATGCTCAGTAAGATACGAAGCTATGCCACTGTGCTGGTTTTCACGAGGATCCACCGGTAAGAGCCAATGATCAATCTAGCTTGACGTGCATATTGATATTCGTTGTTGTGCGTTTAATCGCTGCGTAGAATGTGTGGCCTAAATAGTCCTGATGTTTATGAACGCTCTTCTTCGATGTTGTGGTTAGTGGTAATCGATGTACGGTGGACTAGGTGTGTGCCAATTTCTAAGAAGTTCGACTTGTCTGATCTCGATGATCTTTGACTGCAACTAGTGCTCATGATAAGTATGGCATGGAGCTCTACCAGCATGTTCGTTTTTACGATGAACCACCTGTAAGAATCGAATATAAATCTTGCTTGACGTGCTGATTGATGTTCGTTTTTGTGCGTCTAATGGCTGCAATTTGCACTATGCCGATGCATTGCAATATGCGACGCACCGGTAGAAGTTGTGGCCTAGATAATCATAACATATATGAGTTTCCCTCTTAGCATTTCTACTCATGATCATCAGTGCTCAGAAGACTAAGATTAGAAAAGCTCGTCGCATGCGTGTGTATGGGCGCGGGCGTGTGCGTATACGACTACACAGCTACTAACATTATAGCATAGACCCTAACTTCTTTTTCTTTTGGATGGATCTAGGGCCAGTCATATGCCTCCTTTGGGCATTACTACTTACAGCTTTGTTCATTGATATTTGCATTGCACTAATACTGGTTGCTTTGTATGCTTGTTTAATTGCTTTCCATCTCTTAGCTGGGAGTGCTGCTGTAGCACCTGAAGGCGCGTGTGGCTGTGCGGATAGGCGTAAAGGATCTGGGAAAGCCACAGGGAGACGTCTTTGTCAAGTAACACCTGGAAGGTGCACAGCTCGGCTGTACACTTCCCTTAGTGCGGCTCAGACGCCTCCCTTAGGACAGAAGGAGAAAGAAGTATGATTCCGCGGCGGCGATGACGCGTGTCACCGCCGCGGCCCGGCTTGCCCCTCAACGACCCGTGAGAGTGTGACACGAGAACTCTGTATAGGCATGGGGGGGGGGGAAGAGTGCTTTTTTTAGGCGTGCCGGACCATAAAGGTCATTTGCGCCGCCTTTAAAGGAACACGTTGCATATCTGTCTATGAAAGCGAGTGTTACGATCAAGGTACTGGAAAGTGGACATTTACATTAAGGGAATTTTGCGTTATACTTTGTGCGAAGCTTTTTGGGTGCTGAAGGCGGGGGCTGGGTCGGGGACGTCTCCCAGATGTCTAACTGGTTTTAATTTTACTTTACTACTCCACATAATAATTTGTGGTTTGGGTGGGGCTGGGGCGTTTTGAGTGTCGAGTTGATTTTGCCAGGGTGCCGGCTTTAGCCTACTCCTATCGAAGAGCACCGATGGATTTTTACCGTGCGGACAAGGAGGTAATTGTCCACACCGCCTCTCAGGCCGGCTGCCGCGTGTTAGTTGTTAGTAGTTGGTTAGTTTATGCATGCCATGCAGGGATGTCAGTTGGGTTAGTACGGTGTTTCATAATTTGGCTCCTCGACGTCCGCTGTTCATCTGGGTAGCCATTTACGTTAGGTGTCGGAAGGCAAGTCGGCTCATCTACGTCCGACGGCTCCTCTGGGTAGTGGTTTTACGTTAAGCTATTTTTTATAATGTTTCTATGTTTTCCTAAAGCAAGTCGGCTCATCTATCTCCGACGGCACCGCTAGGTAGCCAATTATTCCTAACTGGGAAGCAAATCGGCTCATGTACGTCCGACGCCATGCAGGGATGGATATTTACGTGTTTCCTACGAGTGTTTCGCGGTCATGTATTGCAAGTTGATGTGAACGCTGGTGGTGCCTAGAGAGCTCCTGCTAGTTCTGTGACATACAGATATTCAAATAGCAATTGAATGAGTTCTGCGTGTTTGTCACCGAGAAGCGATGGAAGCGATAGGGTGATGCCCTCTCTCTGGCAGAAGGCCTTAAGTTGTTGTCTCTGAGAGCTAAAGCTACTGCAGTCTAGAAGGATGTGGCCTATGCTTAACGTGGTGTTGCAGGTGTCGCAGTGAGGTGTTGTGTGTTGGTCCTCCTTTAATCGAGGCTGTGTTAGTTTTGTGCAACCGGTTCTAAGTATAGTGAGGATGACCTCTTTCTGTCGGTGAGACTGATTGGATGTGTTCCATGTGCCTATGGTTGGTTTTATTGCGTGCGCGTGGTTGGATTTGTGTTGTGTTGAGTTGTGTTGTGTCCATGTGTTCTGTTGGTGTTGGCGAATGCGATGTTGCAGGAGTGCTTTGCAGTCGTCTACCGAATATTCCACGCTAGGGTAGGTGTTCGATGCTAAGGCTTGCTTTGCGAGCCGGTCTGCTTCTTCGTTACCTGGGATGTTGGCGTGGCCCGGAATCCAGAGGAAGGAAAAGTTCATGTTTACGTTATGGGCCACGATTTGTTGGATTCGATCAATGATGTGATGAGGACAGTCGTGGGTGTTGCTAATTGACTGTAGGACGGATTTGGAGTTTGAGCAAATCACTACATTTCTGACTTTTCGCTTAATGAGAATGAAAATAGGCCAGAATGGCCATTGCTTCAGCAGAGTAGATGGAGAAGATTTCCGGTAGACGTTTGGAAAGCCTGATACCTGGTCCAGTGATGCCGATGCCTACCTTAGCCTCGTGTTTCGACCCATCCGTGAATATGAGTGATTTGTGATTGTTGTCATCGGCGAACTTGTGAAAGAGGCCTAGAATATCCGCCGATGTGATAGTGGCTTTCTTCTCCGAGAGCAAGTACTCGACCTTTGGTTGACTGAAAGTCCAGAAGGCCACAATGGGCCGTCGAGCTGCAGTGGATGGCATTGTAAGGTTAAGATCTGAGAGAGCCGTGGCAATTTGAATGCTATATGGTGGAAGTTCGCGCGCAAATCGGCTCTTGTCGTATCTGCCAGGCAAGAACCAGCGCTGTGCCGGATGATTTTCAATGGATTTGATTTTTATTTGGTAGCGGCACAGGTGTTGTGTCCTCCTGTGGTGGAGTGATGGTGTGTTTGAGTCTACTAGAAGACTAGCTATCGGTGTAGCGCCAAGGGCGCCTGTGGCTGCTCTGATGCAGCTGTTTTGGATGACTTCTAATTTTTTACTCTGACTTTCTGAAATTGTGGAACAAATGATGCTGTTGTATTCTATGATGGGTTGTATGATTGATGTGTACAGTCGCAGAAGTGTTTTCCTGTCTCCGCCCCAGTCTGTGCCTGCAAGTGCACGCATTATGTTGACGCGCTTCGCGCTTCGCTTCGTGATGCCGGTGATATGGTTGTTGAAACTGAGTTTTTCGTTTAAATGCACCCCTAGGAATTCGAAACATTTCACCTGCTCGATGGCTTTGCCATCGATTTTAAGCAACGTTTTCGGTGTGGGACAAGGACTGAGGGCAAGTTCTAATTCGTGCATAGTGAATGACTGATTGTAGATTTCGCTATTGTCAGAGTTAAAATTTGCTTTGGAGGCAAGGGCGTCTAGGACGCTTACTATAGTGGTGTCATAGTTGCTGTTGCCGGATACGCTGGCGTAGTGTAGTTTAAAGTGGTCTACGACTTGTTGTGGGTCAGTGATGTGCTGTCAATTCACCGTCAGCTGGGGGAAAGGGCCTGGTGGTGGGCGTTTCAGGTTGAAGCGCTTCATCAGGTCTCAGATTCTGCCGGTAGGTGTGAACATATTACATTGCGAGGCAAAAGACTGCCAAGAGTTTTGGCGTGCTGTTCGAATTGTGTACCGGCAGTGTTTTTGAGATTGCCTGTATGCTGATATGTGTGCTTCGTACACGCATCTTTTGAATTGTTTGTGGGCACGGCGCCGTGCGGCGATTGCCCTTTTACAGTCCGGGGTTCACCATGGCGTAGATGCCTTTTTCTAGGTTTGCTACTTTTTGGGACTGAATCTTGTGCTGCTGAGCTGATGGCCCTTAGGATTGTCTCTGTCATACTGGTATCTGAAGTTGCTAGGTTGAGGTCCACCTGTTCTTCGAATTTAGTCCAGTCCGCTCTTTTCAAATTCCAAGATTGTCCGAATAGTTTAGTGTGGCATGACGACATAGCGACAATTCACGCGGACTAGAACACACAGTATGTCCTAGCTACGACATTAAAGTACGTGGCTATGGAAAAGGAAACGCAAGCGAGTTAAGCATACAGGTAAGACGGCTCAGTGAAGTGGAAGGCTATTATGTCAGATGGATACTGGACATAGAGCATGGGAGATGAGCGGATAAATGAGATGAAACGGACCTGGATACATAAATCACTACACTGATATCTAGCGTCAAGAGAGCGAACGAGACGTTATGAGATGCTAGATGGCGGGCGCGGTCAGCAATGGCTGAGTCTTCAGCCGGCCGCTAGATAGCTAGCGCGCGCTCCGCTACGCTGTGACTTTATTGACACTGCGACATGGTGTTAACGTAAGGATATCGCAGTCGTTGGACAAGACCAAGGAGCACTCCTAGTCACCTGAGCTTGGGTGAAGGACCTTAAAGAAATAAAATAGACTACTTATGTACCAATTTTTAGGCAATCTGATTTGCAAAATCTTGTTGACCTTGACATTTGGCCTTAAATAACTAAGCTGTTTATGAACATTTCCTTCAGCGTTTCTATTAATGACGACCAGTGAAAAAAGGACTACCAGCGCACTAATTTCCAAGAAAATATGAAGAAACTACTCTTTTCGATATTAGGTGAATATGAAACTGAACATGAAAAGGAATCGATGGTTAATTTGATGAACGTGAAGAAAACAGTGTTGTCAATAACGCCTGTGGGGAGCGAGTCGTCGGAAATCATCAAGTCGATGTGTGTCGTGCGTGTGTGCGGGAAGTGGACTGCAATTATGAATAAAACGCTAAATAGCTAGGCTTGATTGATCGAGTTTACACTTTACAACACGATTGTGCATTCGCATGGACCATACTACGAACATTGCGGATTGTGTGCGGTTTCTCTGGCAATCGTGGATAGTCAGAAAGGTAGACAAGTAGGTACCAAGTCAACTACTTCACCCATCAAGAAAACAAGAAAATTGAATACCAAAAAACATCCTCGATCTTCAGCCGAAGCGGCCCCATTGTCTTCAAAGGTCAGTGAAAATACTGTCCCAATTTTCACATTTAATGCCAAGCATGGATTATTAATCTATCCTGCTTGTCTCTATGATCCCACTTGGGCTAAGCCTAAAAAGAGAAGAAAAGATAGGTAGGTACCTACCTGGATGCCATAGCAAATCCTCAGCATCATATAGGTACCTACCTAAAGGGTGGTACCAAATGTGTGATCATGTAGGTAGGCAGGCATACCTGTTGCTACCATAAGACATCATTTATGCACTTTGTTGAGGATAAACATCCAGAACCAAATGAATACAAGATACCCATTCTAGGAGAAATATGTGATATTTTTGTCTTACTCTTCTAGTTTTTGCTTTGTGAATTTCATTTTTTTCTTTGGAATACTCTGTTTTTAAACATGATTAGAATGATATGAATGCTACATACAGCATATTATATTACCCACCTAATGTATGCACCTAATCAAATGCAGGGCAGGTCCATCTAATGCACCCAAATTGAAATAAAAATGGGCGAGGGTGAACATGTATCCCCATAAAACTCATCTGATTTCAGCCACTATTTTATTGGTTCAGAATATTTAATGGTTGTTTTTGGTTTCTGATGCAAAAATTACCTCGGTATCACTGAAAACTTTCATTTGTACATATGACCACCACCATCACACCATAGGAGAGGTAGCACTTTTTATTCACCTATGAAAAAATGTGTGAGGCTCAATAAGTGGAAGCAGTCTTGGTGACATCCATAAGGTCAGCAAACAATTCAAACAGCTACATTTCATTACAACTGCAGATGTGGATGGGTAGGTATGAATTGCTATGCAAACAAGAATGCAAATATAATTCCAAAGTTGAAAAATAAGGAAAGACCATGCACTTAAAAGGCATGGAGCTTATCTGGCTTTCGCTGCATGACCACTGCAGTCGATGCGCCCCCCCCCCCCCCAATTATCTGGCTTTCAAATTCATTCTCAGTTTTCCTGGTTCCTCCTTGGTTACTTTTTTGTTGTGCTTTAAGGTACTTTTGAGCTCTTTGAATTTGCTTTTCTGGTAAATACATAGAAGAAGCCCATATAACAATTCATATATGTGCTATTCCCTGTCTGCAACAAAATTCAGAGAAGTGTGCAGCAGAATATGGGGTTTTGGTAGGTTAACCTCAGAGCAAAGAATAGTGCAAAATTATGAGGTAAAAATACTTAACACAGCCTACCAATGTTTCATTCCCTATAGCATACTGGTGTTGGATCACCTAAAGCATACTGATGTTGGATCATGTAATACTATTATGTTCAGCATATGCTCAAATGAGTGCATCATCTGTGGTGTCAATGCTAACTGGTGTAATTTGAAATATTGAATATCTCACTCACATGTGACTTCTCAAAGAAGTTTTAAAAGAAGAAGTTAAGATGTATGCTTCAACAAGTTCAGGCCATACATTTTTTATCTCCAATTTGTGCTCAAGGGCTTCCATATAAATATCCTTTTCAATACAATGTGTATGAATGTTGTCAACATGATGTGAGTCACATCATGTTAACCACTAATTTTCCCTGTGAGTGCTTACTTTTCAGTTGGCAGATGAAATAACAACAAAAAACAGTGTTGAGTTGGGTAATATGGCATGAAAATAAATGTTCTAAAAAGGGGAAAATGTGACATAATGTAACCTAGCCAGCTGAATCTTCCATGCAATCAAAAAAAAATTCTAAATTTTTGTCATTAAAGAACCCAAGCCAATCTAGCCTAACCTGTCTGCCCAAGTACCCCGAATGAAGTAACTGTAACATCACCTTTAAATATCACAAGGATCATTTTCAGTATTTTTTTCTTCAGTTGAGTTGAGCTGTGCAAAGTGCTGTGCAACATGCTAATATTTTCCGTTAAGTAATTTGAAGTACTTAATAAATTACCAAGAAAAAATTATAAGCATGTGCTCCAGCAACACCTACATGATCTAACTTTGAAGGGGGTGTAGTACTTAACTTAGACAATTTAGTCCTTTGAGAAGCATGGCATCTAGGGAGAATAGGTGGGCCCCGCAGTAGCTCAGCTCGTAGATCTTCAGACTCTTGACCGCTAGATTGCGGGTTCGAATCCCACGACCGACTGAATTTGCCGAGTCCACCCGCGACCAATCGGCGTGGGAGGTGGGCGACACCATGTGACCCGGCGGTTGAGTGCGCGGTAAAAGAACCGAAGGCTCTTCTTCTTTTTCGGAAGAGTGGGCAGTTTTAGCGAGATCACCAAGGTGATGTTACAGTCCCCTGGCTCGTGCAAGGTGGGGCCCAAGCGCCCCATAGGTTCCACCACCCACGATTATAATATATTGCCTCTAGGCAGAATCTGTGACCTCAACTAACCTATTAAAGGAAGTTATCCATCAAAATGGAAGCAAGGCATAACTATTTTTCTTCTTTTAAAACTGATGATCAGGGAACAAGTACTGCAGGTGTAAGTTACCGTCTCATGATAGAAAGATTGTGGGTTCGGGTCTCACCTGTCGCTAATTTGCACGCGACCAATCGGCGTGAGAGGATTGGGGACGTTACATGATTCAACGGTCGACGTGTCGTAAAACCAACAACAACCAAAACTGGTGATCGCTTGTTTAGCCCTGCCGTGTGCCCAGCCACTCCAGTCTGTCCACCTGCACTGTGTATGCCCGTGATGGCATCAGTCAGACCTGGGCACTAGAGAGCTCTGATATTCCGGGGAGATTGTGATGCTTGGTTAAAATAATGCCAATAGAGTCGGCATTCTTCTCTTCTCTAGTTCTTCTTTTTCTAGTTCTCTAGTTCTCCAGCGCTCAAGACTGACAGTGGTATCATGGACATACATGCTCGGCTTGGCAAATTCTGGTGTGGTAGCAAAAGGTACGCTTGCCATTTGATGGGCTGGCGTGCCGTGTCGCCGTGCCAACATTTGACGGCCTGAGGTGCCGTGCCACCGTACCACCGTGCCAACATTTGATGGTCTGGGGTGTTGTGCCTCCCTGCGATCATTTGACGGGTTGTGTTATTGTGCCACCGTGCCAACATTTGACGGGTTATGGTGCTGTGCCACCGTGCCAACATTTGACGGGTTGGGGTGTTGTGCCACCATGCCAACATTTGACGGGTTGGAGTGTTGTGGCACCGTGCCAACATTTGACGGGTTGGGGTGTTGTGCAACCATGCCAACATTTGACGGGCTGGGATGTTGTGCCGCCGTGCTAACATTTGATGGTCTGCCGTGCCGTGCCACCGTGCCAACATTTGACGGGCTGGGGTGTTGTGCCACCGTGCCAACATTTGTTAGGCTGCCGTACCAGCCACCGTGCCAACATTTGACGGGCTGCCGTGCCAGTGCCACCGTGCCAACATTTGGCGGGCCGCCGTGCCAACAGGTGGCAACCCTCGTCTGCATATGTTTATGATTGGATGTGAGAACTAATGCATATATAGATATACCGCTCCCAGCCGTCACCACCATCGACCTCCGCCATTGGTGGGGGGAGTGGCTAAGGTGTCGGGCTCTGGGTACCAAATGTCTCGGGTTCGACACCCGCACTGATCTGGGCATTTCCCAATCATGCGGTCCACCGGCGAAACAGCGTGGGCGGCGCCATTAGCCGTGAATGTACATGCGGTGTGTCGGGAACCACCCGATAAACAAACAAGAAAACAGACCTCCGCCATTGTTTCCCCATCTGCTACAAACCTCCAACATCACCTGCATTCACTACCAACTAAGTACCAACGTATATTACCAACCACAGTCATCTGCTCTTCTCCAGTCTTCCATCGCCATCTACCACACTCCACCGCACTCCGCCGACCTTCACCGGTATCCACCGTTATCCACGCCACTCCACCTACCGTTTTCCACTATCTATCCGCCACCCTGCGCTGTTGTCTACCGCCTTGCACCGGAGCCGCCCTCCACCGTCCCACCGGTGGGAGTTTTGGCTCCACCGCGGTCAGGTGGGGTGTGTACCGTGTGCCGCGGCCGCCGACAGACGGCTGGTCAGGCAGACATGAGGGGGGGGATTGAGCCGTGTGCGCGCGCCGGCTCAGTGGCGGGGCGGCCGGCAGGTGGGTGTTTGGGCGTGGTCGGGTGGGGTGTGTACCGTGTACCGCGGCCGCCGACGGACGGCTGGTCAGACGGGCCAGCGCGCGCACACACACGGGGACAGTCGTGGCTCCCCCTGGTGGTACGGCGGACCGGTCCAGCTCCACCTGACGTCGGCGGCCCGGTCCAGCTCCGCCTGACGTCGGCGGCCCGGTCCAGCTCCGCCTGACGTCGGCGGACCGGTCCAGCTCTGCCTGACGTCGGCGGACCGGTCCAGCTCTGCCTGACGTCGGCGGACCGGTCCAGCTCTGCCTGACGTCGGCGGACCGGTCCAGCTCTGCCTGACGTCGGCGGACCGGTCCAGCTCTGCCTGACGTCGGCGGACCGGTCCAGCTCTGCCTGACGTCGGCGGGCCGGTCCAGCTCTGCCTGACGTCGGCGGACCGGTCCAGCTCTGCATGATGTCGGCGGGCCGGTCCAGCTTTGCCTGACGTCGGCGGCCCGGTCCAGCTCCGCCTGACGTCGGCGGACCGGTCCAGCTCTGCCTGACGTCGGCGGACCGGTCCAGCTCCGCCTGACGTTGGCGGCCCGGTCCAGCTCTGCCTGACGTCGGCGGACCGGTCCAGCTCTGCCTGACGTCGGCGGACCGGTCCAGCTCTGACTGACGTCGGCGGACCGGTCCAGTGGCGTGTGCCGCACTCAGCCGACGACAGCAGAGGGCTGTCCATGCTTATATTCATGATCTACTGTTCATCCACTGTTCATGCTTATATTTATGATCTACTGCTCATCTATTGCTCATGCTTATGCTTATGTTCATGCTTATGCTCATGATTATGCTTATGCTCATGCTTATGCTTATGTTCATGCTTATGCTCGTCATAACGAATCCGGGATCGTGATAACGAAATTGAAATCCCCGTAGTTCAATTTCATGCGAAGGGATTGCCTATAATGTGATATGTTATACAATACCAGTTTATAGCATATGTATTTGCATCGCTTCCATTGATGTCTGTATTCTCGAAATTAGGTATCTCATTTTACACAAAATGCATGGTTATATGGTATTATGAAATTATTCCAAAGCTCGGCAGTCCTGTTTTTGTTTATTGGGTGGTTCATGGCGCTATTCTTGCAAATTCACGGCTAATGGCACCGCCCACACTGCTTCGCCGGTGGGCCGCGGCATCGGGAATGTCCCGAGCGGTGCGAGTATCGAACCCGGGACCTTAGACGCTTTGACACCTCAGTCTGCTCCCCGACTCGGCAGTCGACCTCCCTTCCCCCGGGCGGGTGGGGTCGACGGGCCAGCCACCTACCAGCTGGACGTGCCACACTCGAGCTGCCAGCTCGGCCGCCAGGTGGGCCGGGCTCGGGACACCGCCGGGGTGGCCGCCGGTTACGGCGACATCGAGCCCGCAGTGTGGTCGGCGTCTTGCGCTACACGGACACACTAGAGCTGCCAGCTCGGCCGCCAGGTGGGCCGGGCTCGGGACACCGCCGGGGTGGCCGCAGGACATCGAGCCGGCGGTGTGGTCGGCGTCTTGCGCTACACGGACACACTCGAGCTGCCCAGCTCGGCCGCCAGGTGGGCCGGGCTCGGGACATCGCCGGGGTGGCCGCAGGACATCGAGCCGGCGGTGTGGTCGGCGTCTTGCGCTACACGGACACACTCGAGCTGCCCAGCTCGGCCGCCAGGTGGGCCGGGCTCGGGACATCGCCGGGGTGGCCGCAGGACATCGAGCCGGCGGTGTGGTCGGCGTCTTGCGCTACACGGAGACGGACGTGCGGTCCGACTGGCCACGGGTCGGGGTGCGGCCCAGCTCCGCCCGGGTCAGCCTGTGTGTAGCGCACGGCGCGGAGCGGTCGGGTTCGCGCTGGCCTTGAACCTCAGCTTTTGGATAATTTCATTGTACTTTATAACTATCCATCTTGCGTATATTGAGAGGTACCTACTTTGGAGGTACCGATATACATGATAGCGATGCAAATACCTATACTATAAACTGGTATTCTATAACATAGCACATTATACGCAATCACTTTGCATGAAATTACATTAGGGGACTTTGTTTATCACGATCCCGGATCCGTTATGGTGAGCCTGAACATGATACATATATACGGGATAGGGTTAGGCATGATGACTTTATAAACACACCAAAAAGCACGATTTCGATAATTCTTTAGGGAGGATGTTGACTCAGTGTTCAGTAAGTGGTATTTTCCACCCCATTTCACGAATATTTTGTCACAGCCCAGCCCGAACTGGAATCGGGACCATGTTTGGATCATGGTGTCCTGGCCGGGCTGTGTGGGTCCGTGTCGGGGTCGCAGTGGCCGGGCCGGATTGTGTGGGTCCATGTTTGGGTCATGGTGTCCGGGCCGGGCTGTGTGGCTCAGGTGACGACCTGCCGATATCCGGCTGGCTGTCCCGGCTCCGACCAGGCTGTCCCGGCTCCGACCAGGCTGGCCCGGCTCCGGCCAGGCTGTCCCGGCTCCGACCACGCTGTCCCGGCTCGACCTTGTCTGCTGTTCCGCTGCCCGGGGCCCGGGGCCCGGGGCCGTGGCCGGGGTCGGGGTCGGGGTCGGGGTCGGGGTCGGGGTCGGGGTCGGGGTCGGGGTCGGGGTCGGGGTCGGGGTCGGGGTCGGGGTCGGGGTCGGGGTCGGGGTCGGGGTCGGGGTCGGGGTCGGGGTCGGGGTCGGGGTCGGGGTCGGGGTCGGGGTCGGGGTCGGGGTCGGGGTCGGGGTCGGGGTCGGGGTCGGGGGCGGGGTCGGGGTCGGGGTCGGGGCCGTGGCCGGGGCCGGGGCCGGAGCCGGCCGGATGAGCCTGCGGCCATTCGCCGCACTCTGGCGATGCCGAGCTAGGTGTTGTCACTCGGCCAAGTCTGGTCTGACCAAGGTCGGCCCAGTCCAGCTCAGTTTTGTGCCCAGTTAGCTGGTCAGATTTGCTGTGGCGCCGAGACAGTCCCTGTCCCACCACAAGGTTTTATTTTCGTTAAAGTCTCGGATATAACCACAAATCGCCCATGTTCATTATCA
This sequence comes from Imbricaverruca yamaguchii, assembly GCA_034440575.1. NCBI lineage: Eukaryota > Metazoa > Arthropoda > Thecostraca > Neoverrucidae > Imbricaverruca > Imbricaverruca yamaguchii. The sequence goes on from JAOTOL010001518.1 coordinate 404,316, forward strand.
AACGTCATATTAGCTGTGTGGAAAAAAAATATCTATGCAGTTTTATCCATTTGAATAACACCACTTGTTGGTTTGCGCCATACTGCTCTGCAAACCTAGAACGGCAGCAAATTGGTATTTCTCCTTAGCGTTTAGTCTTTAACCGTATTGAAACTAGTTGCATGCTGTATGTTCTTGAACTATGGGATATAGCTCAAAGAGGCCAGTGGAAGATGTGACTGCAAAGCACAATCGTTGATGAGGCTCCAAGTTCAATTAGCCAATGTGCCCAGTCAGTAGCGGAGCCGACCTCCGCACACCACCCGGCCTCCCCATGCGAGTGCTCTCCTGCCGAGAGGTGACACCCCCGACGACTGTAATACCCTCTGCCGAGTCGTCTGTTGTGCGGGGGGCCTGCCCGGGGGCGCTGTCTGGCGGCGCGCCGTCATTGGACACCACCTCGGCTCTGGCTCATGACGACACTTCACACCAAGTCGGCTGCTGCCGGGACGTCGCTGTCGGGGGTGGTTGGGGGCCAGCCTCCGACAGTACTGGAGGCCAGCCTCCGACAGTACTGGAGGCCAGCCTCCGACAGTACTGGAGGCCAGCCTCCGACAGTACTGGAGGCCAGCCTCCGACAGTACTGGAGGCCAGCCTCCGACAGTACTGGAGGCTGCCGCCGCGCGGAACCCTGTGATGCTCTCACTCCTTTGCCCCGACAAGTGCATCAGCGGGTGACAATGTCGGTGGGGGTGTTGCAGATAATACAGTGGTGATGTCCTGGCGTAGACTGGCCGGCGGCGCATGTGTCGCTGTGTTGCAGGTGACATGGTGTCCTGGTGCTGTCATGGCGACGACATGGTGATGTCCTGGTGATGTCCTGGTGCTGTCATGGCGGCGACATGGTGACGTCCTGGTGATGTCCTGGTGCTGTCATAGCGACGACATGGTGACATCCTGGTGCTGTCATGGCGACGACATGGTGACGTCCTGGTGTTGTAATGGCGACGACATGGTGATGTCCTGGTGATGTCCTGGTGCTGTCATGGCGACGACATGGTGACGAGCTGGTGATGTCCTGGTGCTGTCATGGTGATGTCCTGGTGATGTCCTGGTGCTGTCATGGCGGCGACCTGGTGACGACATGGTGATGTCCTGGTGACGACATGGTGATGTCCTGGTGATGTCCTGGTGCTGTCATGGCGACGACATGGTGATGTCCTGGTGCTGTCATGGTGACGACATGGTGATGACCTGGTGATGTCCTGGTGCTGTCATGGCGGCGACATGGTGATGTCCTGGTGCTGTCATGGCGACGACATGGTGATGTCCTGGTGCTGTCATGGCGGCGACCTGGTGACGACATGGTGATGTCCTGGTGCTGTCATGGCGGCGACCTGGTGACGACATGGTGATGACTCGTGCTGTCATGGCGACGACATGGTGACGACCTGGTGACGACATGGTGACGACCTGGTGCTGTCCTGGTGCAGACCGGTCGGGGCCTGTGCCAGTTTCTGCCAAGGGTGTCGAGTGTTCCGCGGAATGTAGTTTACCGCAAACAGGTGCAATGAATCAAAGCTGGAAAAGCGTCCGTGCCTATGCCGCTCGTTTGCGTGCCGTATTCGCTGCGGTGGCTCACTAGCTCTTTGGATTTCGTATGGGAATAGGTACAGGAGTTGGGATGATGATTCTCACTTGGTTATGCTTCAAGTTCAGTGTGAGAGATCTCAGTCCTTTCACCTCTTGGATTCCATGAGCACGTTCTAAATCCATAACATACGGTGGGTGTTGCATGCAGAAAATGCTGTCGAAGCTTCGCGTGGCTTTGGACAGCCAACATGCGCCCCCTTATTCCACTCATGACGCCGCCTCTTCCTCGATCTCCCCACCGGTCGCCCCCGCACCCCCGGCTGACGCCGCCTCTGCGCCCATGTCTCCTCACCGGCCACCTCCCGAACTGCCCGCCTGACGCCGCCTCTGCGCCCATCTCCCATTGATCAGCTGGCGCCTCGTCGGCGTCGCCGATGACGTCACGATCGGCCCGGCGCGTTACCGGCCTGCCCCCGGGCGGCCCCCGGGCGGTAGACGGGCGGCAGACGGACGGCGGTGTCGCCGGGCGCGAGTGTGGCGAGCGGCTGTGCGGCGGCGTGACGGGTGACTCGTCACTGCCAGTGACGGCGCGCTGAGTGACACGGCGGGCCGAGTGCGACTGACACGGCGGTGGCCGGCCAGTGATCTCGCGCTCCCACGGCTGCTGCCGCCGTGTGTTGCGGGTACGAGCTGTGGGATCGAAGGCTGCCTCACACGGGATGGACGCAGTCGCGGCGATTGATGCAATCACGGCAATAATTGACAGGTGAGCGATTGGTCTGCAGGAGCGGCTGAGGAAAGGGCCATGAGTGGATGCTCTTGAAGTGCGGGTGGGACAATCTAGATCCATTCGTTGAAGGACATTTAGCGTGGGGCTATGAGCTACAGGAGCCATTTCGAAATAAGTGTATGGGGATCCACATCCGCGAGTGAAGTATAGTACCTACCTACCCACCGGTGGGTGAAGTGTCGGGAGTGTCTCGCATGCTTCCACAAGGTGTGAAGTGTAATGGGGTGTCGCAGTGAAGTAAAATGTATTGAGTTAGAGGACGAGGCGCGAAACGCCGGCGAAGTGGGGTGTCGGGGCTGTGGGGCTAGAAAGAGATGTCAGCGGCTGCGGAAGAAGGTGCGATATGTCGATGAGATTCAGGTGTAAGGAGACCCTGGAATAGATGTCAGAGGTTGTTCGCAACCCCCTGGTGTGTATGTTAGAGATGGTACGTCGTGAGGGCCATTTATCCGGTGACCACGGATCATTTCCTGCGTGGTTCGTTGGGAAGATCCTTTGTCCCAGTTGGACTTTCTGACGGGTTCAGTCCCCATTTAGGGCTGACACCAGGGTGGGAAACTTGCTTTCCGAGTTTGGAGTCGGAGTGCAAACAGATTTCTCCCGGAGTACATTTTCATGCACATAATATTTTTCAGGCATGGAATCTATTTGCCGGTAACCGACGAGAAAAGCATATGTACCTAGTCAGTGTCTACGTAATAGGCATAATACACATCATTTTTGGTCACATCAAAGCATAGAAACAAAGAAGTGAGCAATGGATGGCACCACAAGACAGTGAGTTGTGATCAGCTCAGCTTTGTCTCTCATAACTCACAGGAGCAATGCGCCTTCCTTTCTCTGTTGGTCTCAGCATAGTGCTAGACAAAATGAAAAACACAAATAATTCACGGTTCACCCTCAGCTCAGAGCGTACACCTACCTACATACACAGCCAATTCAATGCACGATACGGACCCGCAACACTACCTCACACGCAGTCGGAATCGAGGGCGGTGCGCAGAGGATCAGTCAAGGTCTTGTGTTTTCGGCATGACGATGTTAAGTGTTCAAAACACATGTTCAAAGTTGCTAATGGTTATGACGTCATTTAAAAAATACCTTGCATTGATTGGCTAAAGGACAGTTTTCGTAGCAGAAAATGCTAACGCAGCAAATTCCGATCGGCGGCCTCCGCTGCACTCCGGAAGCGACTCTTAAAGCAGTCAGTTTTTCCCACTATAGGGTGGCTCGAAAGCAGGTTTCTGGAGACGCACCGGCCGAATTTGTAGCGACCGGAGGCCATTATATTCAGTGCGCATGCGCGAAGTTTGGCGCGTTGTCGTCGGTATTTCCCCTGTTTGTGGTTTCGTGTGGTGTGTGTGTTCGGTTGCTGTCTGTGTGCTTGATGGTACGAAAAGTGTATAGTTATTTGGTAACCGTAAGTAGAATAACATGTTTGGTGGATATTTTCTTCAATCCTGTATTAGTTTTTTAGTAGTATTTTTGTCCTTCTGTATGTTTGTGTCGGAGTACATGTGGAGCCCATTCTATCCAGTATGAATCCGGAGTGCAAAAATGTTTTAAGAGATGAAATCTCTTAAAAAGTGCCTTAATTCCCACCCTGGCTGACACCCCAAATTACCTATACGGGGGTTTCACGTCTGGTCCATTGTATTCCGCCAGGTCTTCCAACACGTTTGCTGTGTATGGATTGGGTGGGGGTGTGGGTTGGGGTGTGGGGGAGGGGGCTGCTGACTACTGACTGCGAACAAGAGCTGGCAACTGCGATAACCAGTAGGAGCAATAGCTGCGAGCAATGGCGTCCGTCGCACAAGAATGCGTTCCACGTCACGTCATTAATGGGCGCAAAACGACCAAGGCAGTCGACGCTCCCTAAAGCACAAATCCACCACCACCACCACCACCACCACCGCCGCCGCCGCCGCCACCGCCACCGCCACCGCCACCGCCACCGCCACCGCCACCGCTATCGCCACGTCACGTCACGTCACGTCACGTCATGACGTCATATGTGCCGCGGGACCAAACCGTAACTGTCAGCGACAGCGTCCGTCCCACAAGGGTGCATTTCGCTCAGCGTTACCTCGCACATTGACTATCACGGACATCATTGGCAATCCTAATATTTACTGGATGTAGAGTACGGTGGAATAACCATGGCAGCCGGCGCAGCGACTTGATGAAGAGGGCATTGTTCACAATATCGCCGTTGCAGTAGCGCAGCTATCATTTGTCTGATGGGGGGGGGGACTGGTGATTGTAGTTGCAAAGGTACCGGGGTTGGTTGTATGTCATTTGTGCCATGCCCTGTGCTGGTTGCTGTGTGCTGGCGGTGGCGGTGTTGTTTGTTGTATGACGTGTGTGTCCTGTACCGGTGTTGGTTGTCCTGTGACGTGTGTGCCTTGCGCTTGTGTTGGGTGTTGTGTTACGTCTGTGGCGGCGGTGGCGGTGTTGGTTGGGTGACGTCCGTGGCGGCGGTGGCGGTGTTGGTTGTGTGACGTCTGTGCCCTGTACCGGTGCTGTTTATTATGTGACGTGTGTGCCCTGTGCCGGTGTTGTTTGTTGTGTGACGTGTGTGTCCTGTACTGGTGTTGTTTGTTATGTGCCGCGTGTGTCCTGTACCGGTGTTAGGTGTTGTGTGACGTCTGTGGCGGTGTTGGATGTTGTGTGACGTCTGTAGCGGTGTTGGATGTTGTGTGACGTGTGTGCCCTGTACCGGTGTTGGGTGTTGTGTGACGTCTGTGGCGGTGCTGGATGTTGTGTGACGTCTGTGGCGGTGTTGGATGTTGTGTGACGTGTGTGCCCTTCACCGGTGTTGGGTGTTGTGTGACGTCTGTGGCGGTGCTGGATGTTGTGTGACGTCTGTGGCGGTGTTGGATGTTGTGTGACGTCTGTGCCGGTGTTAGGTGTTGTGTGACGTCTGCACCGGTGTTGGATGTTGTGCGACGTCTGTGGCGGTGTTGGATGTTGTGTGATGTCTGTATCGGTGTTGGATGTTGTGTGACGCGTGTGTCCTGTACCGGTGTTGGATGTTGTGTGACGTCTGTACCTGTGTTGGGTGTTGTGTGACGTGTGTGCCCTGTGCCGGTGTTGGGTGTTGTGTGACGTCTGTGGTGGCGGTGGCGATGTTGGGTGTTGTGTGACGTGTGTGCCCTGTGCCGGTGTTGGGTGTCGTGTGACGTGTGTGCCCTGTGCCGGTGTTGGATGTTGTGTGACGTGTGTGCCCTGTGCCGGTGTTGGATGTTGTGTGACGTGTGTGCCCTGTGCCGGTGTTGGATGTTGTGTGACGTGTGTGCCCTGTGCCGGTGTTGGATGTTGTGTGACGTGTGTGCCCTGTGCCGGTGTTGGATGTTGTGTGACGTCTGTACCTGTGTTGGGTGTTGTGTGACGTGTGTGCCCTGTGGCGGTGTTGTTTGTTGTATGACGTGTGTGCCCTGTGCCGGTGTTGGATGTTGTGTGACGTGTGTGCCGGTATTGGGTGTTGTGTGACGTGTGTGCCCTGTGCCGGTGTTGGGTGTCGTGTGACGTGTGTGTCCTGTGCCGGTGTTGGGTGTTGTGTGACGTGTGTGCCCTGTGCCGGTGTTGGGTGTCGTGTGACGTGTGTGCCCTGTGCCGGTGTTGGATGTTGTGTGACGTGTGTGCCCTGTGCCGGTGTTGGATGTTGTGTGACGTGTGTGCCCTGTGCCGGTGTTGGGTGTCGTGTGACGTGTGTGCCCTGTGCCGGTGTTGGGTGTTGTGTGACGTGTGTGCCCTGTGCCGGTGTTGGGTGTTGCGTGACGTGTGTGCCCTGTGCCGGTGTTGGATGTTGTGTGACGTGTGTGCCCTGTGCCGGTGTTGGGTGTCGTGTGACGTGTGTGTCCTGTGCCGGTGTTGGGTGTCGTGTGACGTGTGTGCCCTGTGCCGGTATTGGGTGTTGTGTGACGTGTGTGCCCTGTGCCGGTGTTGGGTGTCGTGTGACGTGTGTGCCCTGTGCCGGTGTTGGGTGTTGCGTGACGTGTGTGCCCTGTGCCGGTGTTGGATGTTGTGTGACGTGTGTGCCCTGTGCCGGTGTTGGGTGTCGTGTGACGTGTGTGCCCTGTGCCGGTGTTGGGTGTCGTGTGACGTGTGTGCCCTGTGCCGGTGTTGGGTGTTGCGTGACGTGTGTGCCCTGTGCCGGTGTTGGATGTTGTGTGACGTGTGTGCCCTGTGCCGGTGTTGGGTGTCGTGTGACGTGTGTGCCCTGTGCCGGTGTTGGGTGTCGTGTGACGTGTGTGCCCTGTGCCGGTATTGGGTGTTGTGTGACGTGTGTGCCCTGTGCCGGTGTTGGGTGTCGTGTGACGTGTGTGCCCTGTGCCGGTGTTGGGTGTTGTGTGACGTGTGTGCCCTGTGCCGGTGTTGGGTGTTGTGTGACGTGTGTGCCCTGTGCCGGTGTTGGATGTTGTGTGACGTGTGTGCCCTGTGCCGGTGTTGGGTGTTGCGTGACGTGTGTGCCCTGTGCCGGTGGTGGGTGTTGTGTGACGTGTGTGCCCTGTGCCGGTGTTGGGTGTTGTGTGACGTGTGTGCCCTGTGCCGGTGGTGGGTGTTGTGTGACGTGTGTGCCCTGTGCCGGTGTTGGGTGTTGCGTGACGTGTGTGCCCTGTGCCGGTGTTGGGTGTTGCGTGACGTGTGTGCCCTGTGCCGGTGTTGGGTGTTGTGTGACGTGTGTGCCCTGTGCCGGTGGTGGGTGTTGTGTGACGTGTGTGTCCTGTGCCGGTGGTGGGTGTTGTGTGACGTCTGTGGCGGCGGTGGCGGCGCACGTCGGCTGGCCGCGGCACACGTGACGTTCTGCTGGTGTGGGGCCCCGGATGGGTGGCGCCGGGCGCCGGATGCGGTGTTCTGTAGCCGCGCGACCTCCGCCCGGGGCGGGGTTGGGAGAGGGGGGGGGGGAGGCTGCAACCTGCCGCCCCACTCACTGTGCTGTACTTGCGTCTACCACCAGTGTTAACTTCCAGGGGCGTCTTTGGTTGTTAATAATTTCAGACATCCATGCTCTCGGCGTATAATGTAGCATTTGTTCGGCGAAAATTACCACATCGGACTCGACAATGGTATTGGAATTGGAGTGCTGCAATCTTGTAATATGTTTGGGCTTATTGCCGGATACTGGCAGCGTTTTGTATACTTTTGGAGAGGCACGCGTCTCTACAATGACGAACTGTTTCCCCTCTTCTCCGCTCAACGGATTATCCCCGAAGAGCGCAAGTAGGATATTCCAGCACCATAATGCAAGCTCAGTTCATCATAAGTGCACTTGATGTGCCGGTTACCCGTAAGTAGCTCAGTAGGGTTCAGCTTAGGGCCGCGGGAGGCTCAGTAGGGTTCAGCTTAGGGCCGCGGGAGGCTCAGTATGGCTCAGCTTAGGGCCGCGGGAGGCTCAGTAGGGTTCAGCTTAGGGCCGCGGGAGGCTCAGTAGGGTTCAGCTTAGGGCCGCGGGAGGCTCAGTATGGCTCAGCTTAGGGCCGCGGGAGGCTCAGTAGGGTTCAGCTTAGGGCCGCGGGAGGCTCAGTAGGGTTCAGCTTAGGGCCGCGGGAGGCTCAGTATGGCTCAGCTTAGGGCCGCGGGAGGCTCAGTATGGCTCAGCTTAGGGCCGCGGGAGGCTCAGTAGGGTTCAGCTTAGGGCCGCGGGAGGCTCAGTAGGGTTCAGCTTAGGGCCGCGGGAGGCTCAGTATGGCTCAGCTTAGGGCCGCGGGAGGCTCAGTAGGGTTCAGCTTAGGGCCGCGGGAGGCTCAGTAGGGCTCAGCTTAAGGCCGCGGGAGGCTCAGTAGGGCTCAGCTTAAGGCCGCGGGAGGCTCAGTATGGTTCAGCTTAGGGCCGCGGGAGGCTCAGTAGGGCTCAATTTAGGGCTGCGGGTGGCTCAGTATGGCTCAGTTTAGGGCCATTGCTAGCTCAGTGGTTAAGCTAGCGGCGGGCGTATTTGAGGAACTGGATTCGATTCCCTGCGATACCCGGCCTCCCTGCCAGGGTGGGAGGCTGGCGACGCCACATTGTCTAGGCTTCCGAGTGCGCGCTCGATTCTCAGAAAGTCACACATCTGTTGCCAGCTCGGAGAAGGCTGTTGTTAGACGTTCTTGGAACGTCTCGAGCCTGGCGACTTGGAGACATGGTGCCGATATCAGCCGGTGATACCATTCACACAGCCTCCGGCGCGTAGGTGGACCAGGAACGTCTTAGCAAACGTATTTCCAGCAGGGTTGGCAAAGGGCGTGAAAGGCCTGTTGGTGACATTGGGTTCTTTTACGACGCATTCAACCGCTAGGTTATATAGCGTCGCCAACCTGTCACGCCGGTTGGTCACGGGCGGGCTCAGTAAATTCCGTCGGCTGTAAGATTCGAACCTACAACCTTTCGATCAAGAGTCCGATGCTCCACCAACTGAGCTACCGCGGCCCGTCTGCTGGTACACCAATAGACGGAAGGTAATTTAAGTTAGGTTTATGCCATGGGGTATTTTGCTAATGAAACCGGGAGGGGAGCTCTGAGGCTTCCTTCAACTTTCTAAAAATTTTCATCGGTATCTCAGCTGGTAAAACAAGATGTTCCATGAGCGCGACGAGTTGGAGGGGTCCACTATCTACGCGGCCCCTGGATCCTTGCCTGACAAGCCAAACCCAACTTACCGGGTCCTACGTGACTGCGGTGTCGGGAGGGATGACCTGCATCAGGACCCGTCGGCCTAACGGTAGCCTCTCCACACATTGTCAGGCGTCTCGTGCAACACCAGACCACCTCGGTCTCTCCGGACATTGTCAGGCATCTCGTGCAACACCGGACCACCTCGGTCTCTCGGTCTCTCCGGACATTGTCAGGCGTCTCGTGCAACACCGGACCACCTCGGTCTCTCCGGACATTGTCAGGCATCTCGTGCAACACCAGACCACCTCGGTCTCTCCGGACATTGTCAGGCATCTCGTGCAACACCGGACCACCTCGGCCTCTCCGGACATTGTCAGGCATCTCTTGCAGCACCGGACCACCTCGGCCTCTCGGCGCCCGAGCTATTTGTGACGGTGATGCGCTCGCGGGAGAGCTGAGTGGGAACTGGGCGCGGGATCGATGTCTGCGGCCGAGACGCGGGACGGCCGAGTCCGCCGCGGGAGACCGGCGCGACCACCCCCCCCCCCGGCGCCGGGAGCACCGCCAGTGCGCGACCACCGGCCCGGCGCCGGGAGCACCGCCAGCAGTGGTCTGGAATCGGGCTTTCGTAGGGTGGAGTTGGTCGGTGAAGACGTCACGACCCGTGACGACGAACCAAGTCGGCACTGCGACTAGGCGAAAGATGACGTTCGTATGTGAAGCCTGCACCTGTTTGCAAAACTGTGATGATATAGATGCAAGGAATCTGGTATGATGGAGAAGGAAGCTGTTGCTGTTCTGGAATGCTGCCGTGGCTACAGGTGTATGCTGCAAAGGTCATCGGAAGCCATTTCAGAAAGCCTGTTCGCAGAATGCCACAGGTTGATGTCGGATGCTGGCTGCTACGTACATCTAGGAATGTCAGGACATTGCCTGGCAGGGATGGGCTGCATCCCTGTCTGAGATGCAGCAGCAAATTAGGGTAGGGTGGCTGCGTAGCTATGGGTCGTCGAATATTAATCGACAACCTTTGCATAATGTGGGAGTTCATGGGCGATATGGGCCGTGCTAGTATCCAGTAATCTCCCGGGCTCGTTGGCAGTCTTAAAATTCATATTTGGTCGGGTTGGGAGTATTATCCGAAGGCGTGAAGACTCACAATGACATCGGCATAATGGATGACAAGGTGTGAAGTGAAGACCCGATCATATACGTTAGTAGCACGCAGTGGTGCTATTTTCCAATGACTTAACGATATTATGGCGTTATTTGGAATGATGAAGCATGCAATTGTGCGTGCAAGGGAATACTACTGCCCCTCACATCATATAGAAGTCAATTCACGGAGTGACGTCTAGCTTGCGGGAAGCCGACACAGAACTCCATGCAATTATAGTTTTCAACGGTCTTTGAATCTCGTGGCACTTGTCACACCGCACTTCAACCCCTCTCATCCGTCCTGCATTTCGCATCGAGGTCGACGTTTTTGTAGTTTCTGTGGCTTCAATACGTGAACAAATAACATCGAGGATATAATGGACCAGAACTAACACGCACACATGCGCGGCGAAAATCAGATCAGATACACCTATTTTAGCGTCCATGGGGGGATTCCGGCCATGACCCCCCGAAGCGCCTCAGGGGAGGGCATCATGTCTTTTGCCCCCTTAAGGTTAAATAGCGCTCCGGGTTAAGTAATCTCCAATTTTAAAGGTATTTTTAATAGTCGTTTCCAAGCCCGATATGATAGCATAGTGGATTATGACGCGCATCGAGGGTTCCATGCTGTTGGAGTTCTGCTAACAGCAATAGTTGAAAAAATCAGCAGTTTCATTGTTCCTTAGATAGCTTCATGAATTTAGTTTAGCCAGGAACGGGCAAGTAAACCCAGTGAGCCAGATTTTGAAAGCGAAATTTGAACAGGATGTTTTGTTTGTGTGTTCAGGTAAGCCCAGTTGAACGGCAGCATGTTTCGTATGTTGGTGTTCTGGGCCGCTAAGATGAAGTGACAGGCTACATTGGCTGATTTATTTCAAGAAGAATAGCAAGAGGATGTATGTAGGTATTTAGATACTGAATAAGAAATGCCTGGTGGGTTCGCAGGTAAGGGAGATTCGGGTGGTAGGACCGGGCTATCAAACTTTAAAGGCTTTATTGCAGTTTATGGTAGGTATCTATGAGACAAGTTTTACACATATACCCTCATGAAGCAAACAAATAGGGTAGGTTTGGTTAGGCCGGATTAGGCTAGACTTCTGTTTTAACTTGGGTTGAAAAAATGGGGGGGGGCGATATTTTTTTTAATGATGCTTCAAAAATGAGAGACTAGATTAGGTTAGGTTAAGTGTTTTAAGTTGAATATTTTGATGCAAGAAGTTGCTTGAAAATTTTCCATAAAAAACAACTGGTTTTCTTGCATGGAAGTTCAGGCTAGGTTAGGTTAAGTTGGGCTACATTTCTTTTCTACCTCGAACATCACTTGATGTTCATCGAGAAATATCAAGTGATGTTCATCGAGAAATATCAAGTGATGTTCATTAAGAAACATCGAGAAAATGAGTGGTTGCATCATGCTCACAATATTTATAAGCATTTCATCTGAAAAATAACTTCCAAGAACTCAAAAATTGCCTTACATTGCCAGCTTGCCACTATGGTGATACAACTGTACACTTGGGTGGTAATTTGGATAACCATGCTCAACAAGGACATACTCTGAAGTTAGTCTTTTCGTTGAAGTCTGCTGGATGCAAATTGTATTGGCCTGTGGAAAGCTTCATCACCTTGACAGAACGTTCTGAAAAGTTTCAAATCTGACAACACCAGACAAGCTTTGCTTATTACTTAGTGCCTACCTAGGTAGGTGCATAGGTACCTTCCTAGAATCTTGCGATTATTGTCTTATCTTTTGAGTATTATTTCACTTCAAGGTATCCACAAAACAAGTTTTACACATTTTACCTCCATGAAGCAAGCGTATAGGGTTAGGATTGGTTGAGCTTGGTTAAATTAGGTTAAGTTAGGTTTTTCTTTTTTAGTTGAAACAATTATCAACTTTTAAAAATATATTTTCCCCATAAATTTATTTTCTGCAACAACAGATTAGGTTAGGTTAGGCTAGGTTTTTATGCATTTTTATTTGCTTTTTGAGATTAAAACAAAAAAAAATCCTTTCAACAATTTCTGATGTGGAAGATTAGGTAGTAAATTCATGCTTGAAGGCGTTTTAAGATTCCTTGTAATATGCTTTTCCAATGCAATATTTATGAAAGTGACTAAAAATAAGTTAGGGCCACTCATTTTCCGTGCACTTGTTTAGTTTTCAGTTTGTGAGCAAAATAACACCAAAACGAGGCTTTAAGTTTCATAAATAAAGGAATGTTAAAAAGAGAAAGAACCCAACACACCCTCGAAACATGTTCGGCAGATTTCCGTTTTCTTACTTTAAGCGACGCCCCGGTCATTTCTAAGCAGGTACCCAAACAATGGCGTATATCTGCCTGTAAAATCTAGTTATTTATCAAAAACCGGAGGGGTTGGCGGATTTCGCTCCCCCTCCAAGGCGCGTGCTAACCTAGCCTAACCTCCCATTGGAGATATAATCCAGGATTTGTAACCAAATGTGGTATTATGATAGATGCAATAATTTATTGTTCTTGTTCTGGCATGATAATCGTATAAATGAAGATGTCTAGGAATATAATGTTGTGAACGCAAAGGTGCGTTTTGAAGTATATGTCTGTCCTTATTTTCAGTTTGGATTCTCCATCTCAACCTTCTCCTGAAAGGGTAGCTTCTGCCCCCAACCTCTCATGTCTCGATCTTCTGTCTGCACCAGAAGTCGGCCCCAGCCCAGCCTCTGCCTGCTGGGATCCAGAGTTGCACCACCCTAATGTTGCTTGCTGTTACTCCAAGTAAGAAGTTCACATTAACAATTGTCTCGATAATGATTATCTTGGATGCAGCTGCTAATGTGGTCAGGTAAACAGCAGGTCAAGGTTTTTGCACTGTGGAAAAAGTGGGAGTACAACCATCCCTCACAGCCCTCCTACAGTTTTCATGGCGCCCCCAAATCCGTGGGGGCATTGGAAGAGGTGGTGGTGCATAGGAACCGACGCCCGCAATGTCGTGCTAATTGGATCAACGCTTGATACATGGCCCGGGCAATTAGCGCCACGGAGATATTGGTCGGCGTCTCGGGGGTATCGATTGGCGTCTGGCTGGATGGTGGGTGTTGACCGGATGGGGTGGATGACCGCCGGGGTGACTGGCGTCTCAGGGGTATGGATGGGGGGGGGGGGGCGTCGCCTGCCTCTCACCCCGGCAGGAGAGGCGGGCGTCGCCCGCCTCTCACCCTGGCAGGAAGGGTGGGCGTCGCCTTCCTCTCACCCTGACAGGAGGGGTGGGCGTCGCCCGCCTCTCACCCTGACAGGAGGGGTGGGCGTCGCCCGCCTCTCACCCTGACAGGAAGGGTGGGCGTCGCCTTCCTCTCACCCTGACAGGAAGGGGTGGGCGTCGCCGCCTCTCACCCTGGCAGGAGGGGTGGGCGTCGCCCGCCTCTCCCCGACAGGAAGGGTGGGCGTCAGGAAGGGTGGGCGTCGCCTCTCACCCTGGCAGGAGGGGTGGGCGTCGCCCGCCTCTCACCCCGGCAGGAGAGGCGGGCGTCGCCCGCCTCTCACCCTGGCAGGAAGGGTGGGCGTCGCCTTCCTCTCACCCTGGCAGGAAGGGTGGGCGTCGCCTTCCTCTCACCCTGGCAGGAAGGGTGGGCGTCGCCCGCCTCTCACCCTGACAGGAAGGGTGGGCGTCGCCTTCCTCTCACCCTGGCAGGAAGGGTGGGCGTCGCCCGCCTCTCACCCTGGCAGGAAGGGTGGGCGTCGCCTTCCTCTCACCCTGACAGGAGGGGCAGGCGTCGCGGGCAACCAAACCCTGCGCCGCCGGTTTTCTAGACAGCTCAGCCCATTAGGGTACCGACGCCACACATTTGAGAACGTTTAGCTTCTGTGGCCTCGGTGCCGTCGGCCCAAGGAGGCGTCTTGCTAACGTGCTAGTCCGAGTTCGGCTATGCTAGACAAATTGACAGCAACTATATGCCGTTTTTGTGACTGTTGGAACATGGTACTTGGCCGGGCCACATAATCAATAGTCGCCCATCAAATACGGCGTAGTCTTTCCGCTCCGATTTTGTTTGACATGCTGCGTTTGAGCTGTGCCTGATTTATGCCATGCGCCATACAATACAATATCCACCGCCGCTGCGGGCTCCGCAGCGGCGCGTGCCAAGCCTCGGTGCCATTTGTCCGCTGCTCGGCCGGTCTATTGTCTGACGTCAGAGCGGCCCGACGCACGAGACTGCGTCACAGGCGGCACCTTTGTTTTGTCGACCTGCGTGCGCCAGGCCAGCGGTCTGTTACGACATCACTCCAGTGCCGAGCACGCTGCTGAAGTCGACAGCGTGGCGGGCGGTGCGCGAGTTTCGTTGTATTGTTTCGGACTGGGGTTTATGGGGCGCATGAACTGCTACTGGTTATGTAGCGGTTGCACGGTTTCGAGTTGAATTTGTTGTGGCGGTGTGACGTTTTCAGCCTCCGCGCTATCGTCTTGCGCCAGGGGATAAGCGGTTCAAACATGCAGCGTAGTATAGCGCAAGCACACGGCCCGTCGTACTTCATGAATGCAGCTTTCATACTAGTCAGTGGGAAGCGTCCATGCTGGATTGGGTGGTTGTCGGGTGTATGTGTTTGCGCCGTTGTCATCACTGGGGGTGGCGTTCTCAAGCCCATTGATTCCGACGTAGGGGCTAAGTGATCACGCTTTGGTCGAAGCGCTCTTCAACTCAGGTTTCCACCTGGGGCGTTGTGGTATGAGCCATTTTCCATCGATTCCCGTAGTAACTTTCCTTCAAGCTCTAATTGGTACCTTCTGATGAAGGTGTATTTCCGTCTCGGATCAGCTACCGTTTGCATGGCAATCGAGTGTATTGTAAATAAGTGGCTCTGTAGTTACAGTCTACTGGCTTTGGCACATGTCACAACTCGGCTACGGTGCTTCTCTGCTTGTTCAGTATCTCGGAGGCCATCAGTTCCCGACCTGGGCCGTACTACCCGGTGGCCTAGAAGCTACGGTACTGGAGCCACACTACCCGGATCAGAAGATTCACAGCAGAACTGAGAAGACACAAACAGCGAATCACAGACCCAATAGAGGACCACGGGAATTCACAGCGTGCAACACAGGGTTCACGTGGGATCATGGAACCTACAGTTGACAACATAGGATCACAGAGGATCCATAGCGGAGCACGGCACTCACAGATGATTCACAGCGGACCATGGGATCCACAACTGACCGCGGAGGAGGATCCACACAGCGGACCACAGGGATTCACAGCGAACAACAGAGGATTCTCAGCGGACCATGTGACACATAGTGGGCCACAGTCAGTGTTGGATTTTCACTTCTCGGTCTTGGATTCGGAGTGTATAATTTTTTGGCTTGCCAAAGTATGGAGTGTATAATCTTGAGAAGCACTATGTTATGGGGTGTATAATTTCCCAGTTTGCCAAATTATGGGGTGTATGTTGAAGCACCAAGTAACGGAGTATATACATTTTATATATAACGAAGTGTATAAATTTTGAAAAATGCGGTGATGTCTTCTGGAATGAAGAATAAAAACCCAGGGGCCTCGGTAGCTTAGATGGTGGAGCGTGGGACTCGAATCTCGCGGCCGGCGGCATTTGCAGAGTCCACCCACGACCAATCGGTGTGACATAGGGTGGCGGCGCTATGCAACCTTGCGGTGTTCGCTGAAGAGCGAATGTGATGTTCAAAATGAAGAAAAAGCTGCAGCCTAACTGGATGCAAGAAAGCCTTTTTTTAATAAAATTTTTCTAAACAATTTTTTCCTTTAACAAATTGAAAGTAAATGGCCTATTCTAACCAAACAGCCTATGCTAGCCCGAGTGTTTTTTTTTAATTAAAGGTCTTTTTATAATCCTGAATGATTCCAAAAGTAATTTGATAAATGGATTACTTACAAAAAAAAAGCATAACTTAGCCAAACCTAATACCTTTGTATGCTTCATGGAGGCAAAATGTGTGTAAAACGTGTGGAAAAGTAATAGCGCCCATGACAATTCCTATGCTGTAGCAAAACATGGCTCATATTCAAAAGTATTTTGGAGATTTGGGGGAAGTGCTACACTTTGTGGCTTACCAGTTGTGTGGATGCCACTCTAGCTCTTGGTGTTCATCCATACATTCTTCTGGGCACATCTGGACTCTGTTCTGAGGTTTGTCCACAAATGGAGAACATACACATGAATGCATTGGTGGCTGTTTATTAATTCACCTGCACCTCACCAGAAACCGCACATGCACAAATGGAATGTTATGGAATGATATGGAAGATGGAATGTTGTGAAATATGGAATGTTCAGTGGCATTACAATCATATTCAGACTGCAGTGATCCATATTATGTCATCCGTTGACATCTGTTGTACTTGTGCATGCTAGCAAACTGATATTCTTCCAGTCTAGCTGGCATCTCATTTTCGGTTCCACTCCTGCCTCCTCTTGGAATGTGCCTACAGATGACCCGAAATAACAAATGAGTATTATCCTCAATTATACTGGAAACTTCATGTGGTAGGGGGACCCAGTATGACTGAATCTTCCTCTCCACCCAAGTTATCACTATTGTATAATGACATCTAGCTGTCTTGCTAGTTAAGTATGTCTTCATCCAGCAATGCAAGGAGTGTATTTTTTCCGGAGTGTATAATTCTTTGGATTGCAAAAGTTCCAAAAAAGGCCACTTTTCCAACGCTGGCCACAGTGCAGACCCATAGTGGACCCTTAGTGGACACAGTACCATAGAGGATCCGCAGCGGACCACAGAACCCAAAGCCGACCACGGAGGATTCACGGCGGACCCACGGTCCACATCGGACCACACCTCGACGACGGCGGAGGGCGGAGCGGCCGCCGTCTGTGCCGACGGCGGAGTGCGGAGCGGCCGCCGTCGGTCCCGACGGCCGAGCGCGGGGCGGCCGCCGTCGGTGCCGACGCGCCGCTTGTTGACACTGCCCCGCACGTGCTGCCCGGGCTGTTGGCGGTAGCCGCCTCCTGACGAGCTGCCAAACACCAGAACGGAGATGTGGGCTGGTACGCAATTAGGAGGGGAGGGGAGCTGATGTGTGTGTGTGTGGAGGTGTGGGTGGGTGTTGATGTGGATGTGAGCGTGCTTGGTGCGGGACATCGCGATTCTGGCCGACCTGGTGGAATTCAGCCAACACCCTTGGCGGCTTGTGTTGTGATGACATATAAGTGGCACTCATTTGTGCTACCTCGCAGTGACAGGCTCCAGTAGACTCATGTGACGCGTTGTGGCAGGTTTTAGTTGACCCGTGTGGCACCGGTGTGGCGGGTTTTAGTATGTTCATGTGACACTGGTGTGGCATGTTCCAGTTGACACGTGTAACCCTGTTATGGCGGGTTTCAGCTGACTCATATGACTGCATCGTCATGGCGGCCATATCGAGTACATGCTATATTTTTTTCATACAAACAGCTTTGACGAGCGTATTTGTAGGACGCCCAGAATAGACAGGTGTGTTTGCATTGCGTGACTGTGGTATGCGAAATCTGCCCTGAAAACTGCGACCGAGTTTTGTCACGTGCGCGCCGCCCGGCCGAGCTTGATCCGTTGCGTCTGCGGGACCGGCGCGGGTGGCGATAGGCTGTTATCGCCGCGCCGTCGACGATAACCAGACCGGCTGCGCCGTGACAGCCGACCAGCTGGGCGGCCACCAACGGCTGCAGCCGCCGGGTCTCCACCTGCCCGACCACGTGAGCCTGCTGTCCACCTGCCCGACCACGTGCTGGAGCCGTCGGCTGTCCACCTGCCGGACAGGGCCAGCGGACTATTGATCGCGAGATCGTGGGTTCGAATCTCACAACCGACGGAATTTAGAAAGTCAACCCGCGACCAATCGGCGTGAGAGGTTGGCGACGCTATATGACCTAGCGGTTGAATGCGTCCTAAAAGAACCCAAGGTTCTTGTTCCACCCGCCCGACCACTTGCTGGGGTGAGCCGTGTGTTAGAACTGCGCCGCACAACCGGCCAGCACGCCTCTGCCGACTGAAGGCCGAATTACATTTCGGACTCGGGCGATTGCAAGGCGATTGTCACGCACGAATGGGTGTAATTATTTCGGTTTTCGGTTCGGGTTTGCGTGACTGGCGGTGTGGAGCCGGGACACCCCCGGCCCCACGGTACAGCTGATAGGGATCGCAGCTCACGTCTCCGTTCGGCCGTTCGCCAGTTCGTCTGGCGCCGGCTCCCGCCAACGCTGGGTAGCACGTGCAGGGACAGAGTCAACAAACGGCTCCACGGAATGGCGAACACCTCCATCGCTGTATGGCTCCATGGCTCCACGGCATTGGTGAACAATCTGGCAATCTTCTAGTTATCTCCGGACTTGGGCTGTTGTATTCCTATTGGGCTGCAGGGGCCGCAGTAGCTCAGTTGATAGAGCGTCGGATTCTCGGTCGCAAGATTGTGGGTTGGAATCTCACAATCGGCGGCATTTGCCGAGTCCACCCACGACCAATCGGCGTGAGAGGTTGGCGACGCTATGTAACCTAGCGGTTGAATGTGTCGTAAAAGAACCCGAATTTCTTCCCATTGGGCTATTGGTCAGCTATCTATTATTGATTGACTGATACATCCAGTGCTTGATTGATCAGCTGTCGCTCTGGGTTTATGTAGTATGCGTTGGATTGGCAACTGCAACTGGCATTGGAAACTGCGTCCAACCATTAGCAACTGCACCCGATTATCGGCAACTGCACCCGGTGTTTCCCCATCTGAGACGAAGAACGGGAACTTCATGAACTGTTCAGTTCTCATAATAGCAGAAGTGGTAGGTACTGCTCAGTTGTCATGCGTATCCACAGTAAGTGGCTTTCTTTTTCATCTAGCGTGATGGACATTTGTTTTCCATACGCAGCCGATTAAGGTTTGGCCGCGTACTCTCACCCGCACACTGAAGCCATTGAGCGCCGCTGATAATTCGGGATGTTGATGGCCTGGCATTGATTGGGAGGTACGCTCGGAGGTCG
The DNA here is from genome assembly GCA_034440575.1 of Imbricaverruca yamaguchii. Lineage (NCBI taxonomy): Eukaryota > Metazoa > Arthropoda > Thecostraca > Neoverrucidae > Imbricaverruca > Imbricaverruca yamaguchii. The sequence continues at coordinate 423,400 of JAOTOL010001518.1, forward strand.
TGAGCTTCAAGCTCCAGATATTTCGATCGGAAGCTGAACACTCTGAACGTCGCATGTTTGAACACAGGCATTAGCGTCGCCACCCGGGGTGACAATCCATGGTAGAGCTTCTGCAGAACACTCCGTGATTCGGCCTTGCGGGGTGACCGGGAATTGACCTCCGAAGGTGTGCATTGTAGCCCAGATCTTGAGATCCTGATCTTAGATGTATTGTATCCCCGATCTTAAACGAGCTCTGAAAGTACGCCGCCCAATCTTAGATCCTGGCTCTGGTAGCCCTAAGTAGGCCCAGGTAGCTCGGCGCGAGGTCCATGATAATTTGTCGCTTTATCGTCACTCTGAAAGCTGGCGACCGCACTACGCCAGTCGCAATCGTCTCATCGTTGCTCTTTCGCCGCCTACATTTGATATCTACCGACTTAGAAGCCGATACTATAACTGCATATAGCTGCCAGTCCTGCATCGACCAGAATCATAACGAGCCGGCGGAGGTGGCGGTTTTCTGGCCATGGAGCTTGCGTCTGCGAAACCTGCGCCCGTGGGGGTTATGCACCTGTGGAGGTTACGATGCACTTACCCCCGCCGCACCACGCCTCCTCGCCGACCCGTGCTCCCGGCCAGAAGTTTCCCGATGTGTCATCGCCACCCACGCTGTGACAATGCGGCCGTTTCGCATTGTTTGCATGTGTGTGCGTGTGGCGTACATCAAGCTGCCGTGATTGCATACTCAGCCGCCGACGCATTGTCTCCCCACGGTGGGATCAGGGGCGGATGCAGGGGAGGGTCACTGGGTATGTGTCCCCCAATGGGAAGGTGACTCCCCTCCGGCCGGGAAAGATTGCTCAAGTGTGCGATCTCGTTAAATATATTTTTCATCCAAACTTCCAGAGTAAAGTATGCACGGGCATAAATATTGGAAAGAATTTCAGCGTAGTATATCCCCCCCAACCCCACCCACATTCCCAACGAATTCTCCGCCTGTTTTTCGTCCAAACGTTCAGAGTAAAGTATGCATGGGCATAAATATTGGAAAAAGTCAGCGTAGTATTTTCCTTCAACCCCACCCACATTTCCAACGAATTATTCGCCGGAGGCGCCCTGCGAATAAATTTCCCCACCCTGGAAGTTCCTGGATCCGCCACTGGGTGAATCTGCCGCGCCGGCGCCATGTCCGGCCGTGAGCCCCGCCTTCCGCCGACACCGCTGACACAGATCCCAGGTCGTCGTTACCCAGCTGACTGTCGCTGCCGGCGGCGGCGGCGGAAACTCATAAGCACCGCTCACGCGCGAGCACAGTCTCTGACACGGCGACCAGCGACGTGCGGCGAGCCCGCGGTCATGGCGGGGCGTGGTGGGACGAGCTGCAGAGGCTGTACACGGACGCGGCGGTGTTGTTGCCGGCTATGTCGGCTGTGCGCCTGTTGAACCCCCGAGTACGGGTTGGGCACAGCCTTCAACATGTGGCTTAGGGCAAGGGTGCGGCTTTGTATGCTTTTAGGAGGGCACTTCCCCTACGCCAATGTTAGCTTTGCGTTTCAACTTTTAGTATTCGGGCTCGTATGTTGTATGCGCCCGAATCCATTTGGGCCGCCTTGATGCATTGTGCTCTCCCCGTAATTTTCAGAAATCTACACCTACCGTTGAGGGGCAGGGATGGCCGAGTGGTTAACACTCGCACGTCCGGCGGTCCGCGCCAACTTCGCATGTCCGGGGGGGGGGGGAGGCGGCGGATGTCTGCCCCCCTAAGATCTCTGGAACTATGCTAGCTAGCGACAAACGGAAAACGGCGCTGGATAGCTGGTGACGGGCTCTCTCGAAAGTGTTCCGGTAATTTTTTTCGCTCAGGTCAACATTCAGGTCACTGGGCCATCATAGGTCAAATTCGACCAGATCAGGTGGGACTTAGATATTGACACATATCTCAGGACCTGTAATAGATAGAAACAAATGGCGAACGCTATTCGACAGTCCTTGAAATGCGCTACCGACAATAGGCGGTGTAGTTTAAGGTCAGGTCAACCGAAACTCAGTCAAGGTCATGAAGTCATGACCTCAGGTCAAGGCCTAGGTAGGTCATGTAAGGTATCAATGGACACCTCTTGACGATACAAGCACATGACGATAATTTCAGCCTTCTAGCTCAATACAGTGCGATGTAATGTGCATAAATGTGTAGTGATCTCAGGTGACCTCAGAGACCTTGGTGAGGTCACTGAGCAAAAATGTCAGCGGTAGCATTGAGCATAGTTTCCATCTACATGCCACAACCGTTGTGAGATCATTCCGAGCGCAAATATGTAACTAGGAAACATTTGTATATTTTACCACAGCCCTATAATGGGGAAGCCATGGCAGCGCAGTCATAAATTATTCGTGAAATAGGGTGGAATATACCACTTCCTGAACACTCAATCGACATCCTTCTCCAAGAAGTGTCGACATCCTGCTCCTTGATAAAAGCTTATGAGGTATTCATGTCTCCTTTCTGACAGTATCTCATTTATAAATAGCAGTATCTCATGTGCATTATCTCAATAAGGAATAGTGGTACACGAACATTTCGCAATGCAATTTCAGGTAAAGGAATTACCTATAATGTGACATGGCATGTAATACCAGCTTGTAGCATAGTTATTGCTCTCCCTATCCCGGCGGTAGCACTTAAATAATTAATCTTGAAACAAATGATAAAAGGTGCCAGCATAAGTACCTACACCATTGGCTGAAATTTTAGGCTGAAGACATCAAAAGCATTTTAAAAGATACTAATTCCATGGCAAATTTCGACATCCTACTGTGCTCGCTTCGACATCTCACACCTAACGAAAAACCAATATTTTAACCCTGTGGAAGCGACCTGACCTAAGGTCAATGCTACGAAAAAACGATATACATATTATGGTCCCTGATGAGATCATGACATGCTATAAGTTTGAAATCAATCGCCCAATTATTGTGGAAGTTATGCCACCTAGAACTCCGAGTGTAGTTCGGTCACTTCGCCTGACCGGGTGACCCGACCTGAGATGACCCAGGATTAAAAATGTATGAGGATATGCGGAAAAGACCAATGAATAGCTTTGCGAGGTTTGGTCTTGCTAACCCTATTAGTTTGGCGGCAAATGAGGAAAAACCGGAGGGGGGGGGGCAGATATCTGCCCCCCGGACGTGCGCGGGTTAAGGTGTTAGGCTCTGGGTGCCAAAGGTCCCGGGTTCAACACTAGCGCCGCTCAGGACCTTTCCCAATCCCGCGGCCCACCGGCGAAACAGTGGGCGGCGCCATCAGCCGTAAATGTGCATAAAGTGCGTCGTGAACTACCCAATAAACAATAATAAACACTTACCGTTAATTAGTCCAGCTTCACCGAGCGAGTTCAGCGAGTTACGATCTTGATATGCTGGTGCTGCAGTGTTAAATTATTCGCAAAATAGGGTGGAATTTACCACTTACTGAACACTCAATCGACATCCTTCTGCAAGAAGTACCGATATCCTGATTCTTGATGCATGCTTACGAAATCTGTCTGGCTCCTTTCTAACAGTACCTGGTTTGCTAAGTATCATAATCATGCTCTCGATAAGGGATGGTGATACACGAACATTTTGCAATAAAATTTCAGGTAAATTGATCTTCCATACTGCGATATGGCATACGTGACCAGCGTATAGAATGTTTTTCTTCTTCTCGATTCCCAAATACAACTCTTCCTAATATATGAATATCACAACAACTGATGAAGGTACAACGATTGGCTCAAATTTAAGTCTGAGAGACATCAAAAGCATTTGAAATAACTAATTCCATGACAAATCTCGCCATCCTACTGTGCTCGTTTCGACATCTCACACCTAACGAAAAATGGGCGCAAAGTGATCCTTGATGTCGACGCGCCCACTCCAATCCACCACCACCACACCTAACGAAAAACCATTATTTTAACATTGTGGTGCTGTCATGCACAGTATGACAGCACCATGACATCTTCAGTCGTGGGTCGTCCAACCGTTCCGTAGTCGGTATGTTTATCAGTCTGGCCCTCCCAGCTTGTATTGTCGGCCGGATAAAGCTGCCGCAAACGGTGCGACACGGCTCCGTCCTGGAACGTTCACTTGCCTACAGGTATGTTGCGTGTCCACGCTCTGCAGCCCTGTTCCCTGAGCGGGGCCGCAGCCCATTCCGCCATCTGTTTGACCCCGAGCTTTGTGAAAAGACGTCTGAATGAAACAGCGGTTTGTCCCGCTGTATGTGGTATGTGGTATGCTTCACGGTGGAATGGTATCACGCGGGCACCTCGCGGCCCTCAGCCTCCTATCACCCTGGCCACTGGGGGGGGGGTATCGCGCGGGCACCTCGTGGCCCTCAGCCTCCTATCACCCTGGCCACTGGGGGGGTATCTCTGCCTCCTATCCCCAGCCTCCTATCGCGCGGGCACCTTGTGGCCCTCAGCCTCCTATCACCCCGGCCACTGGGGGGGGGTATCGCGCGGGCACCTCGTGACTCTCAGCCTCCTATCACCCCGGCCACTGGAGGGGTGGGGTGGGGGGTGGGGATATCGCGCGAGCACCTCGTGGCCCTCAGCCTCCTATCACCCCGGCCACTGGAGGGGTGGGGTATCGCGCGAGCTCCACGTGGCCGCCTGGCGCGCGGCTTTGTTCTGGCTCGGTCCACGCTCAGCACAGCCGTGTTGGAGTGTGACCGCCCTGTAGCTGCCAACTCGGGTGTACCGGTGGCAGGATACCGGGCTGTCTCAGCATGTCTGGAGGATGTCCGGTTCATCAAGAGGTGGTCTCCACGGAGTAGCCGACATGCACGTGGAAGGTATCTCGTTTTCAGTTGGCCTTGACCACACCCTATACCAAACAGGGCAGACGCGCGATACTTCTGCAAAGCTGTATGCTCTCTGTTTTGTTTGCAGTCAGTGCAGTGCGGCGCTCATCAAACGCGTGCGTCTGTTTTGACCAACCTCAGAGATTCGGAAGGCACATGCAACAGCCACCAAGTTGCATTGAGCGGAATGACCTTGCGTATAGATATGTCAAGAGCCTGTGTGTGATGGATGATGTTTCCAGATGCGAGCGTGGTGCAAATAGATGTCTTGCTGCTTATATGCCGATAACTTGTACATTGACTGGGTGGTCTGTAAAGTTCACTATGGGTGTTTTATTTATGACAGAGCTTGTGACATAGCCAAGCGTCGTCCTGACTTGATCCACAATACAACCCTTCGCATTGCTACCGGAGCCTTTCGTACCTTCCCGGCTGATAGGTAGGCTAATGGCAGGAGCCGATGAGATTCCCTCGCCCTGCGCCGTATTGCTATCGCCGTATTGGCGGCGGAATATGCGTACAATGTCGCCCAGAACCGAACACATCTAGTCTGTTGGTTGGTATTATTGGCACATCAGTGGTACGTCAATGGGCCCATAATCAGCGTGGCTTATCCTTTTCCCGTCGTATGTGGCCTGACCCTCCATAGCTGTAATATTTGATCGGGTTGTGTGGCACGTGTTATTACTGCGAGCACTCCCCCCGACAGGCTGTCCCACTACGAATTGACGTCACTTTGCCCTGTTCAAAGAAGGGACATGCAGACCCGGAGGAACCTCGCATGCTGATGTTGGATACAAATACATGAGTATCAAGTTTTCTTACAGATTTACACAGACGGCTGGAAATCCGTTCTTGGCATTCGATCCGTTCATGTCGAACGATGAACTTTTTGTCTACCTGGGCACACACCATGTTTTCCTGCGGAATTGTATGCCATTGGCAAGTTCTGTATTTGATCCAGGATGACCAGTCCTCAAACCACGTTATTTTAACACACTTCCTGAGCCGTCTTTGGCATTGAAAACCTTCAACCAGGACAACAGGCTTGTCCAGAGGACTCTACGGGCATTCAATCCGTACAGGACATGGATAAAATATCCTTTTCCGTTGGATCCACAGCCATATCGGACTTCTTGCCATGCAGCTGCTGATATAACCGCTAAACATACTATCAGCAATGACCGTCAAGTTCGCCAACCCTCCCGTCAAGACATGTAAATCCTATATCATCATATATACGGTCAGAATGGCAATGAGCCTGGCGCTTAAAGTGTGATAAACCAGAGGCTAAGAAGAGGTTAAAAGGCCACAGAACGCAAAGAGGTTTCGCAATCCGGCACTAGGACTGGCGGCTCTCATACGGGACCCAACAACGGGAGGAAGTTGTGTTCTGCCGATTGAGGACAGCCTTCGGGACGCATGGCTAAGCACTGGCTAGTGGCGACCGACATTTATGCCCGAGCTGTTCCGACGCTCTCGCCGTGTATCGTGTCGGCGGGCTGTTTGCGGCTGGAACCGCTGCGCCGCCGGATTTTAGCGTTGCTGGGCGTCGGCACTTCTCTGTGTACGGTGCTGGATAACGAATCTGAAGTCGTAGCGTCTGGATAAATTTCTACCTTCTTCCAAAGAAACAAGTTTTCATGTGATGCACAACAGCTCTTGATTGAGAATTGATAACTGGCTACCATAGTAGCATGCAGATCGCCGGTAAACACAGTGGTTGGCTCAGTATGAGCGGCCGGTAGCCAGCGCACCCGTAGAATCAACTTCATCACCGTCGATCGTAGGTGATAGACACCCATATGTTTTAGGCAATTGAACATCCATGTATTTTAGGCCATCGAACATCTGGGTTGTGCAGCTCTTGTGAGTTAGACTGGGGAAGATCAGACCAGACCACTGGAGGCCAGATTAGGTTTGCCAGATTCGATCCGGTGCTGTTGGGTTCGGCTAGGTCAGGTTCACATAATTTGGTGGGCGACTGGCTCGTCATCATGACTACCCTGACATTTCCATTTTGTAGGGTTGCCATTGCCAGATCTAGTAACTAATATACTTTAATGTCACCGTCATTCACCATTTCCATTGTCATTCACACATTCATTAACATTGTTTAATGTTAATGTCATTGTTATTCACCCTTTATGAATTACAATGGATACCCCCTTTAGTAGTTAAATGACAAAACCTGGTCGATGCGCCATAAAGCCCAAATTATCAACCAATCACCTTTAGTAGTCACCTTTAGTAGAGTAGAGCAGAGTAGTAGTGGTGCATAATAGTGTTTCAGTGTCTGCAGTGCTGCGCAGAGTAAGCTGCACAGCCCTGGACCGGAGCAGTGAGCATGCTTGACGTCATATTTGGGGGGGGTGCTGCATCCCCGAGCAGGAGGGTCTCTGGAAGCGTCGGCGGCCGCTGGTCCGCGTGCGGCGGTCGGCGCCGGCGGGGATCGATCCCGCCATGGGTCGTTTGTGAGGCGCGCCGCGGTCGATGACGCTGATTGGCTGCCGCAACCCATTCCGGCAGCTCATTGGCTAGCTGTGGAGATCGGTCCAGCTCATTGGCTAGCTGTGGAGATCGGTCCAGCTCATTGGCTAGCTGTGGAGGGCGGTTCAAGGCTGATGCAACCCGTTGCCCTCAGGATTTAGCGATATATGTCGCCTTGTGCCCATCTTGTATATATTAACCCGTCTTATATGCCCCTTGAATCCTCGGACAAAGCGTCGGACGAAAAATGAAATGTGTGTTGTTGGAAAGCGCTCGACGAGTAAGGCCAGAAACCACCCCAATATTTCCTTGTCTAAAAGTGTCGTTCGTAGAGGGTTATTAGGCCACAACTGATGTCTTCTTTTTGGCTCTGGGTAGTTCACATTGTGAAAAATTATTAAATAAGAAATTGTTAGGAATCAGCAAAAAGCGAAATCGACCATGGTTCCAACATGCTTGAGGGCCGAAAAGTTAATGTTTCTAGTCTTGAACTTTAACACATTTTAGGTTTCCGATTTTTTAAATTTTGCTTCTAATGGGTCGAGCGCACAGATATACGTTTTAGGTAATTATGTCCTCATGAAGCTGTTTACTTCAGCTAGAATCTTCTATTTTGAACCTCATGGGCAAATATGCAAAACAAATCAGTAATTTATAAAACTAAAATCACCCGTACATATCCGTTAAAGTGTGATGATAGATTGAACATTCTTGGAGGGTGACCTCATTTGACCATCCCCATCTCCCGATGAGGCATCACCTTTACGTGGTGTGTGTGTGTGTGGGGGGGGGTTGCGTGTCTCAAAGATCCGGCGGCCAGACCACCAGGCGGCCGGGGAGAGGCCAGACTAAGAGTGCCTCACTCGTCCTTCCACCTATACGCTCACATTCCAATGCCCATCTCATCCCAATCCATGTCCTTCACCTAGCCCTACAACACCAACTGTCCCTATTATGAGCAGACAGGGCAACCTCCCCAGTCCTGCCCACCAGCTCCGTTTTATCGGGGTAGCCACGCCCCCTCGGCCCGTCCCCCGGGGTTGACAGAGTCCTGGAGGTTGAGGTCCCCCGTCGCACGGTGCTAGTTGTGACGGGGGACCAACACACCTCTTTGGTCCCGATATCCCGGAGGGGCGGGCGGGCCAGTGGGGCCCCACGCGGGCCAAGTGGCTAGTCGCCTCGGGCCGGGGACCTGGGATTCTTCCCAGTGTCTGCCGGTCCGGCCGGCTGGGTCAAGGGATGGGCGGTTCTGGATCCTGGTCGGGGTGGTGAGTCTTTGTCTCCCGGCCGGGTGAAGGCGCCGCCTGCCCCGTATACCTCCTCGGGCGCCTGGCGTCCTCCCGTTGACGGGGCTCAGGCGTCCCCCCGTAGGGCCCCGATGTGGTGGGACGTTACGAGGAGATGAAACCAAGCACACTTTATGGATTCTCCCAACACACAACACCGTCAGCAAGGGTCCCTGAGCAAGGACCAAAACCCCGGATACCCTAACGGTAGTACGGACATAGACCCGACACCCGCGGAAGCGCACGGTCCTGTGCCTACACCGTCTCCTATATCAGTAACGCGTGGTCGGTACACCCAGATGTGTCAAACGCCCCGCAGCCGAAGCCACTAAATTGATTTAAAATTGAAACGTCCCAGCACAAATTGATGTCACTTTGTCGTGTTCAAAGAAAGGACAGGCAGGCCCCGAGGAACTCCGCACTCTGGCATTGGAAAAGATATACAAATTCTGTGATTTCTCACGGATTTACACGGACGGTTCCAAGTCCGACTCGTGTGTTGGATGCGCTTACGTCGGTCGACACGGGGTTGGGTCTTTTAGTTTACCAGCACAACCATCGATTTTCACGGCTGTGAAAATCGATGAAAATTGAACGCAAATTGTGAAAATTGTACGCAATTCTTAAAGTCCTGTACTCTATACAAGAAGACCAGGCCACCAAACACGTGATTTTCACAGACTCCTTGAGCAGTCTCCAGGCATTGAAAGCATTCAACCAGGATAACGGACTTGTTCGCAGGATTATACGTGTCGTCAAAGCCATAAATGATGTCAACATAATTGTCATCTTCTGCTGGATTCCCAGCCATGTCGGAATTGCTGGGAATGAAGCTACTGACATAACTGCCAAGCACGCCATCACCAATGGCCGGGAGGTCCACTTACGACTCCCTCCAAGAAATTTGTATCCTACTGTATTGTCAAGTGCACGGTTAGAATGACAACTAGCATGGAATTCAAAGTTTAGTAAGCTGAGGGTTTTGAAGCCAGCACTAGAATTGTGGAGGTCCTCAAGCCGGGCACAACGACGGGAGGAAGTAGTACTTTGCCGACTGAGGATAGGTCATACCTCCGCGATATATAGCTACATACTTACCGGTGATGACCCACCTTTATGCCCACGCTGTTCAGATCCGCTTACCGTATACCATGTTTTAGTAGGTTGCGTATTTTTAGAACCACTGCGACGCCAGATTTTAGGACAGCAGGACGCCGACACTACCATGCATACGCTAATAGGAAACTACTCTGAAGTCGTGACGTCTGGGAACATTTACATTCCTCCAACAAGCTCGCTTTGATGTTGAATATCGTCGACCCTAACGATTATTAGTTATTGTATGTAAACATAGTTATGGGCGCAAAATGACCCTGGCAGTCGACGCGCCCCTAAACTCCAATTCATCATCATCATCATCACCTTTGTATCATTGCCATGTGGAAATGCATCTGCACTGGACTTCAGCATTGCTAGCCCACATATAACAAATTATTTTGACTGGTTCGTTGACGAGGACACCCACGGTAGCGATCACCTCCCCGTTTGGCTGGAATTCCTACAAGGAGCAGGTCTGGGGCCCAGGCCACAGAGGTGGAACTTTAGAAAGGCTGAGTGTCAGTTTGTATTGCTCGGCTGCAGTCATATTTTAATGAGTACGACTATTCCTGTGCAATGGCTGTGGAACTTTTTACATCGATACTTCTACCGTGCTATTCTGAGTGCATACCTCGCACTACTGGCTCCCCTCGACGCACCGCCGTTCCATGTTGGAGTGAAGATTGCAGAGTGGCGATTAGGACGCGGCACCGTGCCCTGAAGCAATTTTTACCAAATAGCACCACCGACAACCTAATAGCTTTTCAGAAAGCAAGAGCAACTGCACGTCGTACGATCCGGGAGGCAAAGAAGGTGTCATGGAGGGAGTATGTCAGCAAACTTAACCGCTCTGAACCGTCGTCGCAAGTGTGGTCGCAAGTCAAGCGTATTTCAGGTCATTTTCGGTCAACCCCACTGCCAACTCTACACGAGTTATGGAGCCACTCGATGTCTGAAATATAATCGCTGGTGCCCCTGCAGAACGTAGTACGAACGGCAACAGTAACCCCATTTTTACGCAACATAAAGCCTATTGCGAAGCCACGCCTGTACACTTTGAAACCCGAGACCAGTACTCGTACAACGTACCATTCAGCAATTAATGCCTTACGTTGCGTGTCCGAGGGACCGGGCAACGTGCATAATGAGATGCTCCGTCATCTTCCCTCAAACGCACTTGAAATACTACTCAGAACCTTTAACGCTGTTAGGAACGGAGGGAAGTCTCCTCCCGCCTGGTGAGAGGCTACCATTGTTCCATTGCTGAAACTGGACAAGAGTGGTTTTGATCCCTTACATTATCGAACCATCTCGCTTACTTCATGTTTATGCAAACTGGTGGAAAGGCTAGTAAATCTGCGTCTTACATGGTTCTTGGAGACAAAACTTTTTTAACGAATGCACAGTGTGGTCTCAGGAAGCAAAGATCTACAATCGACCATGTTATAGGATTGGACACAGACATTCGAGCCAGTTTAAAAAAGTGACATGTAGGTACCGTGTTCTTCGACATCGAGGGTGCCTATGATACCACATGGAGATATGGTATGGTTCTGAAGCTTTGGAATGCTGGGGTGCGCGGCTACATGGGCACTTTTCTGAAGATTTTTTGCCCCAGAGGATGTTTTGTGTACGAGTTGGGAACGCCATGTCTGATACTTTCACCCAAGTCAACGGTGTCCCTCAGGGAAGCATTCTGAGCGTCGCATTGTTTGCAGTTATGATAAACGATGTAGGAGATGGACTGCCACCTGGAATTAATAAGTCGCTGTTTGTTGATGACATTGGAATTTGGTCCTCGGCATCACGCACATCATCACTGTCGAGACAGTTGCAGCTCGCGGTTACCCATCTGGAGAGGTGGAGTATCGTAAATGGCCTCCGCTTCTCGAAGACAAAGACGGTAGCCATGCAGTTCTGTCGGCGTCGGAATTGTCACAACCCAAACATTCAGCTTTACGGACATGTCATTCCTTTGCAGCCGGCAGCACGGTTCTTGGGCATCCTCTTCGACAGTCGAATCACGTATGAAAGCCACCTCCAAGTACTGCGTGAATCATGCGGTAGATCATTAAATCTTCTGAAGTGCCTGTCCAGGACAACGTATGGATCGGACAAAACCACTCTTTGTGGCTCTACCGATCACTGATACGATCCAAGCTTGATTATTGCTGCTTTGTTTACGACTCGGCGAGCAACTCAAACAAACGTATACTGGACACCATTCACCACTCGGCCTTGAGAATCGCCACAGGAGCATTTCGAACATCTCCAATCGCGAGTCTCCTAGCGGAAGCTCACGAGCCGCCACTATCAATGAGAAGGGCAAAACTAGGACTGCGCTACGCTTTTCCCCACAAACCCAGCTTACAAGTCCCTATTTTCCACTCGGCAACTAGAGATTTTCCAGCAGCGACGAGGCACCAGAAAACCCTTTTTGTGGCCGCATGCGGCAGTTGCTGCGGAAGAGCAGCATTCGCCTGCGCAGTATCATGAGGGTGGAAATTATACCCACTCCGCCCTGGGAGCTGACTCCACCCGTGATCGACATTGACTTGGCGAATACTCACAAAGCGAAGGTTATACCGGGACTGTTTCGCATGAAAGCCCTGCAACACCTGGAAGCTTATCGTGGATGCGTTTTTACTTACACCGACGGTTCGAAGACGGAAAGTGGCGTGGGGTGTGCTTTCGTGAGTGGTTCCAGCACAAGGACGTTTGCACTGCTCGCACACGCATCCATATACACCGCGGAATTGACAGCGATTCAAAAGGCGCTGTGCTTTGTTGAAGTGGGAAATGAGAGCACTCACGTCATTGTTTCTGATTCTTTAAGTAGTTTACTTGCTCTGAAGTCCTTTTATCCTCGTGACCCCCTGTTACAGGAAATCGTAATCCGCTTTAACACACTCAGCCAGTCCAGGAAAGCTGTAACGCTGTGCTGGGTCCCCAGCCAGTTGGGCATTACCGGGAACGACATGGCTGATGCAGCAGCAAAAAGAGCAGCAGGTAGGCCTTCTACCCGTGCACTCCCGCTTCCTGCTACAAATCTTAATCAGACAATAAATGCTTTCTTTGAGCTTGAATGGCAAAAAGGGTGGGACTCCATTGGTAACAACAAGCTCAAAACACTTAAAAACCTTGTAATTTTTTTAAAAAATCATCCGTTAGAAAATCCCGGAGGGAAGAAGTAGTCCTTGCTAGGTTGAGGATAGGGCACACGTACGCCACCCATCGTTACTTGGTAATGGACGAGCCGAAGCCGATCTGCGACTATTGTGAGGCACCTCTTACAGCGTGGCATGTTCTGCTGTCCTGTCCTCGCTTTTGAGTGCATCGAAGACGGCATTTTGGGCGACGGGCGGATGCGCTTACGCGTTCCGATATTTTAGGCGACGATTCGCGTTCTATACGGACCGGCACACTATTTAAATATATCTCGTACATCAAGTTCCATGTTATCTGCCTGTCACTGTAGCTAGTTTTTCATCGTGCATGTATGCTAAAGGATGCGACTTGGGCGTGTGCATGCATTTATTACCTCAGAGGAAGGCCCGATTATAATATACCGGTAGCAAACTATTAGTTATGGGCGCTAAATGACCAAACTTGGTCGATGCGCCATAAAACTCAAATAACCAACCAACCAATCATTTGACCATGATTATCTCGATGGCCGTGAATGGCCTGACCTTAAAATTTCCACATAACATGACAAATTGATGTGGGAAAAGATATGCCAAAATTTCGACGTGCTGCCGCGCTCCGTTTTCACACTATCTGCGGAAACTATTAGGGAGAGGACGTAAAAGGACCCCGAGACGGTATGGGCTGATGAATACCAACTTTGGACGCTGAATGATCTACCATTATCGATGCGCCCTGAAACCCTAATCACACACATGAATACCAACGTAACTAAATCAATTCATAGCTATAAATACGTTGCGTATATGTTTGCCTGAACTACCAGAGTTCTGTTGGAGCCCGTGTTGAGCGGTTCAGCGCAGCGCTGTGTGGCGCGATTGTGTTCCCCACGTGTCACGCGGTCCATCACGTGCCACTGACCGGGCGGCCGAGGCCACGTCACGCCACGTGACCGGATGCGCCTGGTGACCTGCGGCGCCGGTGGACACCACGTGACCGATCAGTGTCGCTGTGCACCGTGGGACCAGCCGTGTAGTTTTTTTGCAGGGGTACGCCGCGATGTTGATGCTGCCACTCGAAAAGTTGGCAAGTTGTTGCTCAGGGTCAGCCGACAGTACTCGTGGACGATACAGATAAAAGCGTCACTCATCGAAGGCTGCTGGGTGCACGGAAGGCTGCTTGGTCTGAACAGGAAATGCGCCCGTCCGAATGCCGCAGCGCTGGTGACGTTTGTCGCGCGCACTGAGCGTTGTTTAGTCGTGGTTTTGTGACACACTCGACATCCGACCTGACATGGGGTCACGTGGCTCGCACCCTGCCAGAATGGGCGGACACTGCCGGGAATCGAACCTCGTTCCTCTGTCATGCCGGACGCTCAATTTTGCCACTGAGCTACCAACGCTCACAGTAAGTGTTTTTTTAAAGGTCCCGCAGCCTTGATGGTTCGCTGCCCCTCCCTCCAACGATTTTTTAGCGGTGAGTTGTGACCGGCGAGCTGTGACCGGTCCCACAGCGTACCACCGTCCGACGTGCCGGACACCGTGTATATCAGACCGGAGCCATCAGTCCGCAACTGGCCCCACAGCGTACCACCGTCCGACGTGCCGGACACCGTGTATATCAGACCGGGGCCGTCAGTCCGCAACTGGCCCCACAGCGTACCACCGTCCGACGTGCCGGACACCGTGTATATCAGACCGGGGCCGTCAGTCCGCAACTGGCCCCACAGCGTACCACCGTCCGACGTGCCGGACACCGTGTATATCAGACCGGGGCCGTCAGTCCGCAACTGGCCCCACAGCGTACCACCGTCCGACGTGCTGAGCACCGTGTATATCAGACCGGGGCCATCAGTCCGCAACTGGCCCCACAGCGTACCACCGTCCGACGTGCCGGACACCGTGTATATCAGACCGGGGCCGTCAGTCCGCAACTGGCCCCACAGCGTACCACCGTCCGACGTGCCGGACACCGTGTATATCAGACCGGGGCCGTCAGTCCGCAACTGGCCCCACAGCGTACCACCGTCCGACGTGCCGGACACCGTGTATATCAGACCGGGGCCATCAGTCCGCAACTGGCCCCACAGCGTACCACCGTCCGACGTGCCGGACACCGTGTATATCAGACCGGAGCCATCAGTCCGCAACTGGCCCCACAGCGTACCACCGTCCGACGTGCCGGACACCGTGTATATCAGACCGGGGCCGTCAGTCCGCAACTGGCCCCACAGCGTACCACCGTCCGACGTGCCGGACACCGTGTATATCAGACCGGGGCCGTCAGTCCGCAACTGGCCCCACAGCGTACCACCGTCCGACGTGCCGGACACCGTGTATATCAGACCGGGGCCGTCAGTCCGCAACTGGCCCCACAGCGTACCACCGTCCGACGTGCCGAGCACCGTGTATATCAGACCGGAGCCATCAGTCCGCAACTGGCCCCACAGCGTACCACCGTCCGACGTGCCGGACACCGTGTATATCAGACCGGGGCCGTCAGTCCGCAACTGGCCCCACAGCGTACCACCGCCGCCGACGTGCCGGACACCGTGTATATCAGACCGGGGCCGTCAGTCCGCAACTGGCCCCACAGCGTACCACCGTCCGACGTGCCGGACACCGTGTGTATCAGACCGGGGCCGTCAGTCCGCAACTGGCCCCACAGCGTACCACCGTCCGACGTGCCGGACACCGTGTATATCAGACCGGGGCCGTCAGTCCGCAACTGGCCCCACAGGCGACCACCGTCCGACGTGCCGGACACCGTGTTATCAGACCGGGGCCGTCAGTCCGCAACTGGCCCCACAGCGTACCACCGTCCGACGTGCCGGACACCGTGTATATCAGACCGGGGCCGTCAGTCCGCAACTGGCCCCACAGCGTACCACCGTCCGACGTGCCGGGCACCGTGTATATCAGACCGGGGCCATCAGTCCGCAACTGGCCCCACAGCGTACCACCGTCCGACGTGCCGGAGCACCGTGTATATCAGACCGGGGCCATCAGTCCGCAACTGGCCCCACAGCGTACCACCGTCCGACGTGCCGGACACCGTGTATATCAGACCGGGGCCGTCAGTCCGCAACTGGCCCCACAGCGTACCACCGTCCGACGTGCCGGACACCGTGTATATCAGACCGGGGCCGTCAGTCCGCAACTGGCCCCACAGCGTACCACCGTCCGACGTGCCGGACACCGTGTGTATCAGACCGGGGCCGTCAGTCCGCAACTGGCCCCACAGCGTACCACCGTCCGACGTGCCGGGCACCGTGTATATCAGACCGGGGCCGTCAGTCCGCAACTGGCCCCACAGCGTACCACCGTCCGACGTGCCGGACACCGTGTATATCAGACCGGGGCCGTCAGTCCGCAACTGGCCCCACAGCGTACCACCGTCCGACGTGCCGGACACCGTGTATATCAGACCGGGGCCGTCAGTCCGCAACTGGCCCCACAGCGTACCACCGTCCGACGTGCCGGGCACCGTGTATATCAGACCGGGGCCGTCAGTCCGCAACTGGCCCCACAGCGTACCACCGTCCGACGTGCTGAGCACCGTGTATATCAGACCGGGGCCATCAGTCCGCAACTGGCCCCACAGCGTACCACCGTCCGACGTGCTGAGCACCGTGTATATCAGACCGGGGCCGTCAGTCCGCAACTGGCCCCACAGCGTACCACCGTCCGACGTGCCGGACACCGTGTATATCAGACCGGGGCCGTCAGTCCGCAACTGGCCCCACAGCGTACCACCGTCCGACGTGCCGGACACCGTGTGTATCAGACCGGGGCCGTCAGTCCGCAACTGGCCCCACAGCGTACCACCGTCCGACGTGCCGGACACCGTGTGTATCAGACCGGGGCCGTCAGTCCGCAACTGGCCCCACAGCGTACCACCGTCCGACGTGCCGGACACCGTGTATATCAGACCGGGGCCGTCAGAGTGTGCTGGAGATGTGTGTCGATTGGCAGCCGTGGCTGGCAGGCTGAGTGTGCTGGAGATGTGTGTCGATTGGCAGCCGTGGCTGCCAGGCTGAGTGTGCTGGAGATGTGTGTCCGTTGACATCAATGACTGGCAGGCTGAGTGTGCTGGAGATGTGTGTCCGTTGACATCAATGACTGGGCAGGCTGAGTGTGCTGGAGATGTGTGTCCGTTGACATCAATGACTGGCAGGCTGAGTGTGCTGGAGCGCGCGTGAAATCGTTATATTCTTACGAAGTTCACAACCGAAATGCACGAAAATCCCATTCATTTCTCGCATTTTGTTATAATGTACCATGCTACTTATTTTGTTCTCCAAGCCACGATTTACACCCAGGTGAATCTAGTTATGGGCTCTAATTTATTTACGCGCTGCATCATTTGTCGCTCTTGAAGTTGCGTTTGCAGTTATGCATGGTGCTGGGACTTTGTGGGCATGATGGCGCACTACCAAGGTCACCAGGAACGCCGTCAAACGACGGCGACCACCGCCCGCCCCACCTTGGGGAACGGTCCACTCCACCCGACTGGCCCCGCCAGATACACGACAGTCACGTGACTGACTGTTGACTTGGCGACGTGCCAGTATTGTGACGTCACCGGCGTACGATTGGTGGTGGCGCTGTGTTGGATTCTAGGACAAATGTACGTATGCGCAAAAGTACGTAACCCCAAAAGTACGTATACGCAAATGTACGTAAGCGCAAATGTACGTATGCGCAAATGTACGTAAGCGCAAATGTACGTATGCGCAAAAGTACGTATGCGCAAATGTACGTAAGCGCAAATGTACATACGCGCAAAAGTACTTATGCGCAAATGTACGTAAGCGCAAATGTACGTATGCGCAAAATTACGTAAGTGCAATGTACGTATGCGCAAATGTACGCATGCGAAAGTGTACGTAAGCTCAAATGTACGTATGTGCAAATGTACGTAAGCGGAAATCTACGTATGCATAAATGTACGTATATACAAAAATGCGTATTCGTAAAAGTATGCAGTTGTATTTGTACGCAAACGCAAAAGCAATTCTAGAACAAACGTACGGAAGGAGAAATGTACGTAAGCAAATGTACGCAAGCAATTGTACGTATGGCAGATTAGGTCAGCGCATATGTACGCAAGCGCAAAAGTACGTACGGTAAATGTACGTATAGCAAATGTGTGTAAGAGCAAATCAACCTATGGTTAATTTACGTAAGCAAATGTACGTAAACGCACATGAACGTAAACGCAAAAGTGAGTATGCGCAAATGTACGTAAACGCAAATGTACGTAAGTGCAAATGTACGCAACCGCAAATGTACGTATGCGCAAATGTACGTAAGTACATGTATGCATACGTACACGTGCAGCTCTCATATACTTCGATTACGTAAAGCTGTATTTAGATACATTTGTCCTTACGTACTTTTGCGGTTACGCACATTTGCGGCTAGGTACATTTGCGGCTACGTACATTTGCGCATACGTACTTTTGCGCTTACGTACATTTGCGCATACGTACTTTTGCGCTTATGTACATTTGCGCATACGTACTTTTGCGCACACGAACATTTGCGCTTACGTACATTTGCGCATACGTACTTTTGCGCATACGTACATTTGCGCTTATGTACATTTGCGCATGCGTACTTTTGCGCTTACGTACATTTGCGCATCCGTACTTTTGCGCATACGTACATTTGCGCAAACGTACGTTTGCGCAAACGTACATTTGCGCAAACGTACATTTGCACATGCGTACATTTGTCCGGTTACCCTTGTGTTGCCATGACAGCCGAGACGGTTCGCATTTGGGCTTTCGTTACGTTAGTTTTATTTCGTGTGACTTATTGAGCAATAAGCTCGATGGCTTGATTACAAAGCTGTAACGTTGGAATGATAGAAGAAAAAAGCATGTACACTAATTGTTCTATTGCCGTTCCTCATTTTATTTTGTTTTTCTCGTGCTCAAAAATCCAAAGACCCAAATAACTTGTGCGCCTCCATCAGCTGGGGTACTCAACATTTGCAGTTGTCAGTGGGCTGTAAGCGTGGGTGAAGAAGCTGGAAGATTAATGACGCGCCTCAGTACATGAAGGCAATGGGTGTTGGGCGCTGTACGGCCAACACAGTCGATCCACCCCAAAATAACTAACCAAAGGCGATGGGTGTTCTCAATTGGGTTGGTGGGATAAACGACATGGGTTCAATGTTCAGAGAGCAATAAGCTTGCGTCAAGAAAACGATGTTGAAACCTTGACCCCACGAATAGTATAGGAACTCCCATCCTTGACTGTAGGCATGAATGAACTTCATAAATCCATAAATTCCTAGCATACCTCACCTGACTCATGCAATGTTTTGGCTTCTCATTCTGTTGTCGGGGTATTTATCGGTGGGTAGAATAGACTAATCTTTAAGCTCGTTTTATGGTACGCCGTATACGATCCGAGTCAACAGAAGTAATCATTGTCAGTCATAGGATGACCCGAAGAGCCCCCTCTCGTCTTGCGGGTGGCCAGGGAGAAGGGATGGGAGAAGATCCAGGGGGGGGGCGTCTAATTCCAAATACAGCTGGAAGAACGATGAGAGGCGTATCTGCTCTTTCGTACAGGGACGGATCCCGAGTTTCCGGTCGGTGGAGGAGGCGCTCCTCCAGGGGCGTCCATTTTCTCTCCGATGGGCTCTCACGGCGGACAGAATCGACGATGGAGTTCGATTTTCCCAAGGGGCGCCTTTGGTACCGCGGGAGTGGCAATTTCCTTCGAGTTGGAGTCGCGTATATCCAGTGGCCGCCTCGCCCCGGACCCGCCGCTGTTCACGATTGCCCAGTGGGTGCGACTGTCGCCGTGTCGCCTGCAGCCCCGGCCTATCATGGGCGCTGCATGACCTCTGCAGTCGATGCGCCCTTAAACCCCAATAACCAACCAACCAACCCAGCCTATCAGCCACGATGAGGGCCTGTCGTGTACGGCGGCGCCGCCGACCCGACCTCTGCGCCGCTGTAGCGCAGCGCCGTTGCAGCCGGCCGTCAGGCTGGTTAAGGCTCCGACCGGCGGCGTCCTTGAGCGGTGGTTTGTTGCTGTCTGTCGCCTCGTGTCCACGGTCGCGCTGAATAGTCCGTGCGCCCAGTCTGTCTGGCGGCCGCGCCGGGCTGGTCCCCCCGGCGGCCGTGGCTTCGCACCTCCCCCAACCACGGTACTCCCAGTGGAGGTCAGCGACCCCAGCACGGTACTCCCAGTGTAGGTCAGCAGCCCAGTCCGGTACCCCTAGTGTAGGTCAGCGACCCCAGTGTAGGTCAGCGATCCAGCCCGGTACCACTAGTGGAGGTCAGCAACCCCAGCCCTGTACCCCCAGTGGAGGTCAGCGACCCCAGCTCGGCGAGTATGATGGGAGAGAGAATGGATATTAAGGTCGGTGTTGTTGTTTATTTGGTGGTTCACGACGCACTTTATGCACATTCACGACTAATGGCGCCGCCCACACTTTCGCCGGTGGGCCGCGTGATTGGGAAATGACCCGAGCGGCGCTAGTGTCGAGCACGGGACCTTTGGTACCCAGAGGCCAGCACCTTAACCCGCGCCGTCTTTCCTGTCAAATCCTCCCACCCCGTCTCGGGGGAGGGGGGGGGGGGTGGTTGACGACCCCCTCTAAAATCCAAACTAAGCATCGCACGAAAACGAAAGAGGTGTCATCGGAAAGCGCTCGACGAGTACGGTCCGGGTCCACCCCCGATTTCCCCCCAAAAGTGAAGTCACCAAGGGGTTAGATTTTCACGACTTTTCACGACTTGCATTGCTTTTTTTTACTCTGGAGAGTTCATTTTGGGGGATATATGGAAAAAAAATATTTGGAATGAGAAAGGGACAGCGAAACCGACCAGGGTACAATTTTTTTGGCCCCCTCCCCAATTTTTTTTAAAGTAATTTTTTTTAGTTCAAGTTTTCTTTAATTTTCCTTCCCCAATGGGTAGAGCAGACCGAAAAATGTTGTTGGAAGCCAACTTGCCTAATAAGAAATGCTTACTTGAGCCAGATTCCTGTGTTTGAACTGCAATATGGCAAATACGCAAAATTTATATGTAGTCAAAAGGGGAGAAAAAAAGAAAAATTCAACCTCCCACGGCGCTTGGTGGAGGACGGCAAAGCCTCGCTAACCCGCCGGCTGTGGGATTCCATCTTGCGATCGAGAGTCTAACGTTTTACTGACCGCACTACCGCAGCCTCGTCCTTGGGGTCCAACAGCCCAGTAGCGAGTCACACAACAGCTTACGTGGTGGTCACAAATTGAATCTCGAAATACTAAGCATACGCAGCTGAGTGTCGACTATTTCCTGTTGGGAACGAGTAGTCAGGGGGTAAGTTGCCCGCCTCACAATCGAAAGATTTTGGGTTCGAGTCTCACCTGTCGCAACTCTTCGCCCGCGACCAATCGGCGTGAGAGATTGGCGACGCTACGTAACTCGATGGTCGACGTGCCGCAAAGCCAATAACCATAGCCGACTATTTCCTGTTCGTCCATTTCGAATCGGGAAGTTCAACTGTGTTTCGTTACTCTAGGGTCATAGCATAGTTTGTTCGAAGTATGTTTATTGGAGATACGCGACGAGAGCTCCGATTCGTAAATAATTTTTGCATATGAGGAGATCAGAAGCAGGTTGCACTTTTGTGGCTTTTCTTGGCCTGCGTGCTGGTACGCTTTGGATGCTCTTAGTTTCCCCGGATCTGTGCTGTCCGGGGATTAGTCGAGTGAAACTTGAGGGTGGTATATCATGCCAACTTAGCTCGCGCACATTCCAGACCGGCCTGCGATGGACTTGAAAGGCACCGACCGCTGCCGCTGCGACGCCAAGAAACCCTCCGGAGAGATACGAGCTGTTATTGGCATGCGGATCTGGGCCGACTTCATGCCAATATTTCAACTTGGACACAAATTACGCTGGCCTCGTGATATTTTTGGACGTACTGGCCAATGCATGTGTTCCTTCTCTTCATCTCATTCACTCACCTCATGCAACCTGCATGGAGGGTAAAGCTGCATCGAGGGTGAAGCTTTTGAGCCGTTTCGTGTGGAAGACGTCCGAAGATCCTTTTTAGTCTAGGCGGCCCAAAATCGTCCTCTGATTTGACGCCATGACTGCCGGTGGGTCTTCTTATTGCGTCCCGTTTGGGATCGAGCACGGCACCGCCTGTGTGATGGATCATTTGAGATCATTTGAGCCCCCAAAGCCTTTTCAAATAGTCAGCCGGGGCCTCCCGATGACCTTGACAGCTCCGCCCTTGAGCGCCACCTCTGCGTCGGTATGATACGTTGTCCCCGGAGCTGGTCCCCCCCCGCCCCCGCCGACGGTATGACCGCGTCATCCCCGGAGCCGGTGACCCCCGCCCCCGCCCCCGCCGTCGGTATGACCGCGTCATCCCCGGAGCCGGTGACCCCGCCCCCGCCCCCCGGCCCCCGCCCCCGCCCCCGCCCCCGCCCCCGCCGTCGGTATGACCGCGTCATCCCCGGAGTCGGTGACCCCCGTCCCCGCCGTCGGTATGACCGCGTCATCCCCGGAGTCGGTGACCCCCGTCCCCGCCGTCGGTATGACCGCGTCATCCCTGGAGTCGGTGACCCCCGTCCCCGCCCCCGCCGTCGGTGTGACCGCGTCATCCCCGGAGCCGATGACCCCCGTCCCCGCCGTCGGTATGACCGCGTCATCCCCGGAGTCGGTGACCCCCGTCCCCGCCGTCGGTATGACCGCGTCATCCCCGGAGTCGGTGACCCCCGCCCCCGCCCCCGCCGTCGGTGTGACCGCGTCATCCCCGGAGCCGGTGACCCCCGCCCCCGCCGTCGGTGTGACCGCGTCATCCCCGGAGCCGGTGACCCCCGCCCCCGCCCCCGCCGTCGGTATGACCGCGTCATCCCCGGAGCCGGTGACCCCCGCCCCCGCCCCCGCCGTCGGTGTGACCGCGCCATCCCCGGACCCGGTGACCCCCCGGCCGAGGCCTGGTGCCGTGCAGTACAGCGCAGCTGGCTGGCGGAGTCAGCTGACTCGTGTGGAGTCGTGCGGCGCAGCCTACCTTCCAGGCGGGTCGGCCGTGGAGGCCGTTCACTGGTGGCCGACTGGCGGGAATTTGGCCGGCGGCCGAGTTACGCGCCGCTCTGCTGAACTCTGTCGCTACCCGACCGGAGGGAGGAAGTGTTTGTTTGGTCTGGCGCCGGAGCGGCATTGAGATGGTCCTCGGGAGACCAGCTGGCTGCAGTAGAGCGTTGTCTCATCATGGCGATGCAGTGCTGGCAAATGTGTGGGCTCCGCGCCGCATGTAAAGTGCACGTCTCGTCAGGAAGTGTGTTCTCCAATCACTGTCTTGGATTGCTGTGAAATGGTTCACAGTGGGCGGCTGTGCCGGTGCATTGACGGCGCGTTAAACTCGATCAAAATTATGCCGAAGAACTTGAATTCATAGTTAGGGTGGTGGAGCCAGGGTTCACACAACAAGCTCTACTTAGCCTGACTCATAAAGCCACTCCAGCAAAAAACTCAGATTCAATTTATTTAACGAAGTAAAAATGAAAGCCGTATCTATGTATGTAGTCCTTGATATGTGTAGATATTCCTCTAGAGTTGGTTTCCTTCTTTAATTATATTCAAACGCACATTAGACCTTATCCGCGAACCTCGTCCTGGATGGTGAGATGCCATTATTGACGACGCTTTAGGGCCGTAGCTGTGTCACTACCACGCGAAGGGTAGCAGCGTCGCTGTGCTGACCCCTGGCGTTTAGATGAGAAACTCACGAGTGCAAGCTTCAAATGGATAAGCGCACTGAAGTGTCAAGGCTATGAAGGCTAAAGGGTGCGCAGCGGTTCTGTGAGCGGTACGCAGAGTTTGATTTATGTTTCGAAGCCTTGGATTTGGAGGGGAAAAGTCTCAGTGTCATCAAATTTAGATAAGAAATTAAGATAGGACAGGAGAAATAGGAAATCAAATTAAGATACATTTCTTTATCTTGGTCGTATCAAATTAAAATCGTTTTGTTCTTTTCATCGATTCTCCGATCTAAAGAGCTTGCAGTCATTCCATTCAGTTTTTGTTGTTGTTGAGAAAAGGGCGGCCACAACTTCCCGCAGATGATAGTGTTCTCGATGGCGAGCGTCCAGGACGCGGCTGGTTTGCCAGCCTGGCATTGCAGCACGGCAAGCGTACGTCAGCGTAACCCGAGGGTGTGACGCCGATGTTTCCCGGACGACGTCCGGCACCGCCCGCCGTCGTGTCAGCCGTGTCGTGTCACGGTGTCGGTGTCAGCGGTGTCGTGTCAGCGGTGTCGTGTCAGCGGTGTCGTGTCAGCGGTGTCGTGTCAGCGGTGTCGTGTCAGCGGCGTGTCAGCTGTGTCGTGTCTGCCGTGTCGTGTCTGCCTTGTTGTGTCAACCGTGTCGTGTCAGCGGTGTCGTGTCATCCGTGTCGTATCAGCGGTGTCGTGTCAGCGGTGTCGTGTCACGGTGTCGTGTCAGCCGTGTCGGTGTCGTGTCAGCCGTGTCGTGTCATCCGTGTCGTGTCAGCCGTGTCGTGTCAGCGGTGTCGTGTCACGGTGTCGTGTCAGCCGTGTCGTGTCAGCCGTGTCGTGTCAGCGGTGTCGTGTCACGGTGTCGTGTCACGGTGTCGTGTCACGGTGTCGTGTCAGCCGTGTCGTGTCAGCCGTGTCGTGTCACGGTGTCGTGTCATCCGTGTCGTGTCACGGTGTCGTATCAGCGGTGTCGTGTCAACCGACACCGTGTGGTATCGTGTCAGCCATGTCGTGTCAGCCGTGTTGTGTCAGCCGTGTCGTGTCACGGTGTCGTGTCAGCGGTGTCGTGTCACGGTGTCGTGTCAGCCGTGTCGTGTCACGGTGTCGTGTCAGCCGTGTCGTGTCACGGTGTCGTGTCAGCCGTGTCGTGTCACGGTGTCGTGTCAGCCGTGTCGTGTCACGGTGTCGTGTCAGCCGTGTCGTGTCACCCTGCTATGCTCGGCGCCGTGGCAATCGGCGTGGCGCCGGCCGGGCGGCTGGCCGATTTCAAGGTGACCCGTGATCGATCTCGGTGGCGCCGGCGGCGGCCGGCCTCTTGACCTCAGTCTGTGTGTGGCCGCAGGCGGTGAGCTGACCCGCGCCGCCTGACCCGCCGCCTAACCCGCCTGGGCCGGTGTCGGCGGCGGCAGAGCTACGGCGCGCCGCGACGCCCTCTGCGGGAAGACTCTACGGTCGGCATGTGACCGCCGGATGAAGAGCGGACGGGAGCGCGCTCGGCTGCCCCGGCGACGTCCCGAGCCGACGCACGGCTGACGGGGTCGTGTGAGGGCCCGCAGCCGCCGGCGGCGACTGCAGAGAGGCGGATGGCGCGAACTCAGTGAATCCCGCGCGAAGCTACTTCGGTGATGCGATGGTCGGCGGTGCGATGACGTCAACCGACGACCTGCGCGGCTCGACATTGTGACGTCACTGCTGACGTAGGCGGCAGCGACCATGTCGAGCGGACTTATTGAAACGTTGACCGAGGTGAGTCGCCGACGTTGGCCGTAATTACTTCGCAGACGTTGGTCGTCACTACGTCCCTGTTTCCCACGTCTCTTATTCCCACCACATGGGCGTCTATCGCAGTGGGACACGAATATTTTAATTTGCCCATCGGACGTTCCCACACGATGCAACTCACGGGTGTTATCCCTGGGGGCGGGAGGCCGGGGGTATTTCCTCACAATTTTTCGTCGTCTCAACTATTAACGCTACGGTCGTTGACTGAAAAATTTTCGTAAAAATCGGCGAATATTTTTGGCAGACAATTAACCCCAAGGGAATTTTAGGCGGTCCGTACACCTATGCTTCCAATGGCTTGTTTTTCCCGGTATGATCAAAATAGTCTGCTAATGATCACCTCCACTCCATAGCCCACATAGGTGAAACACCTTTCGCATCAATACAACTTTTCGCGGTTTTTCTAGAAAGGAAGTCCCCTGGGAGTGACGTGCCGTTCACTAGATATATAGATAATATCGTCAGATATTCAAGGTCGCTGGTTGCCCCTCCCTGCCATTTCAGAAGCACTTGCCCACTTGTCAACGCAAGAGAACCACGTCTGTGTGTGTCGACTGCGGATGTGCTAAGAACCACCGGAGCAGTAGCAGTGTTTCTTCATAGGAACCACACCTGTGTGTGTTAACGGATGATGTTCTGAGAAACTACGGAACAGTAGCGGTGTTTCCTCATGGGAACCACACCTATGATGTTTCAAACATCTTCAGTGACTGAAGATATTTTGAAAACCACCAGACCAGTACCAGTGTTTCCTGGGAATTCCTCCTTTGACCTCACCGCCGCTGGCTGCGTGTGACGGGCGCATTAGTCCCGGGCTGCGGCGAATGGTAACGCCTCGCCACTCCTCACTGGCGACGCCCGTATGACAGACGTGTGACATGTCCTGACTACCTGACAGTGTGTGACAGATGCACTGACCATCGCTACAATGTGTGGCAGGTGTCGTGATCACCCTGACGACGTGTGGTAGATATCATGACCACCCTGACGATGTGTGATATATATCCTGACTCCCTGACGACATATGTGTGACAGATGCCGTGACCACTATGATGATGTGTGACAGATATCTGACCACTATGACGATCTATGGCATATATCCTGACCACTATGACGATGTGTGACATATCCTGACCACTATGACGATGTGTGGCAGATATCTGACCACTATGCCGATGTGTGACATATCCTGACAACTATGACGATGTGTGGCATATATCTGGCCACTATATGACCATGTGTGGCAGATATCTGACCACTATGACGACGTGACAGATACCCTGACCACTGTGACGATGTGTAACATATCCTGACCACGATGACGACGTGTGGCAGATATCTTGACCACTATGACGATGTGTAGCAGATACTTGACCGCTTGACGATGTGTAACAGATACTTGACCACCCTGACGATGTGTAACAGATACCCTGACCACCCTGACGATGTGTAACAGATACCCTGACCGCCCTGACGACGTGTAACAGATACCCTGACCACCCTGACGACGTGTAACAGATACCCTGACCACCCTGACGACGTGTAACAGATACCCTGACCACCCTGACGACGTGTAACAGATACCCTGACCACCCTGACGACGTGTAACAGATACCCTGACCGCCCTGACGATGTGTAACAGATACCCTGACCACCCTGACGACGTGTAACAGATACCCTGACCACCCTGACGACGTGTAACAGATACCCTGACCACCCTGACGACGTGTAACAGATACCTGACCACCCTGACGACGTGTAACAGATACCCTGACCACCCTGACGACGTGGTAAAGATACCCTGACCGCCCTGACGACGTGTAACAGATACCCTGACCACCCTGACGACGTGTACAGATACCCTGACCGCCCTGACGACGTGTGGCAGATACCCTGACCGCCCTGACGACGTGTAACAGATCGATACCCTGACCACCCTGACGATGTAACAGATACCCTGACCACCCTGACGATGTGTAACAGATACCCTGACCGCCCTGACGACGTGTAACAGATACCCTGACCGCCCTGACGACGTGTAACAGATACCCTGACCACCCTGACGATGTGTGATAGAATGTGTGGCAGATATCATGACCACTATGGCGATGTGTGGTAGATATCCTGACCACCCTGACGATGTGTGATATCTACCCCGACTTGTGTGACAGATGCCGTGACCACTATGATGATGTGTGACATATCCTGACCACTATGACGATGTGTGGCAGATATCTGACCACTATATGTCCATGTGTGACAGATATCCTGACCACTATGACGATGTGTGGCAGGTATCTGACCACCATGACGATGTGTGGCAGGTGCCATGGCTACCCTGATGATATATGGCGGATATCTGACCATCCTGACGATGTATGGCGGATATCTGACCGCCCTGACGATGTATGGCGGATATCTGACCACCCTGACGATGTATGGCGGATATCTGACCGCCCTGATGATGTATGGCGGATATCTGACCGCCCTGACGATGTATGGCGGATATCTGACCACCCTGATGATGTATGGCGGATATCTGACCGCCCTGACGATGTATGGCGGATATCTGACCGCCCTGATGATGTGTGGCGGATATCTGACCGCCCTGACGATGTATGGCGGATATCTGACCGCCCTGACGATGTATGGCGGATATCTGACCGCCCTGACCATGTATGGCAGAAGACACCGGCAGCGTTATTCACGTGCCGTTCCGTGCGGGGCACCTTGGGCAGGCGTGACGCGTTTGTTTATTGGCTACGGCGACAGTATTCGATTGTTAACAATGGAGCGGGCGGTGGTGGAGGCGTTGGCCGCTGACGCACTGGTGAACTTTTGCAAAGCCTTGGCAATCCCGCGGGGTCAATATAGTGACGTTCGTCGACCTCGAGGGCGTTGGGCGCTGACGCTCGGGTGAATTTTTCCAAAGCCTCGTCGGTTCGGGCGGGGTCAATACAGTGACGTCCGTCGACTTCGAGGCGAAAACCGGCCGTGTTTCGAACAGTGATGCAGATGTCGGTAAAGGCCGCGTCTAAGCCAAAGCCGAAGCCCTTGTCCGAGCCCAAGCCAAGGCCATCCGAGCCCGGACCAAAGCCCTCGTCCGAACCAAGACCAAAGCCCTCGCTCGAACCCCAGCCAAAGCCGTCCCAGTCCAGGTCAAAGCCGTCGCCAGCGCTCCAGGGAGAGTTGTCGCTGAACGCCAGCGGACAAATCCATACCAGCTTGTTCCCAGGCACGCTTCTGTTCTTGTGTTGCTGAAGACGGTGGTGCGCACTCGGATAGCAGCCAGCGTAGCTTGCTGGTCTGGCACACATCTGGTGGGAGCCAGATAGGACCAGTATGTCAGTGTGCGTTTGTGCCTGTTCTGATCCGATAACATGTAAAAACAAAACAAAACGGCGGGTAGTAACATGTCGGCCCGCGCTGTGCCTGCCTAGGAATCAACAAGTTTCTTCTCTATACGGACCGTATATTTTTCGAGGTACCATAATGATTTGCGATGTTAAGAACGATGATGGCATTCGTTTCTTTCTTTAAAACCCATATACCACTTACCTCGTTTAAAAACGTTTCAGAATGTTCCGCTTTTTCATTGGTCAAAACATTTGTTACGAATGAGATAAGAGAAGACACGGAAAGATATTGTCATTTACAGAAATGAGAAGTTCATTAATACTCGATTGTCGGCTATTTGCTTTTGCATGTAGGACGATGCCGAGTTTGTAGTAATCGCAACAGTTTAACTTGGATCGCATCCGATCGTCGGGGGGAAAATGGATCATAGAAACCGGCCCTACTATTCCCCTTTTGTGCCAAGGTGTACAAATGCTACTGTAGGTAACCCAGAATAGATATTCATCGGCCTCCCGACAGTCAAAAAGATGATGAAGTTGTGGAACGATGCTGCACACCGAGACTATCCGCTTGCTGCGACAAACATTTCACTGTACGCAGTGTTGCTGGGCAGATGTAGAGTTTGATGCCGTGGTCACGCCGAAGACTGAGGCAGGACTGTTCTCAGCAATGCAACTGAAGGCCTTTCCTATTCAGCTTTAGCTTGAAAAAGTTTTTGTCTTCAATTTTGGACGTAACTCCCACAAATTATAACTATGTTTCACGAAGATGAGAACTGAGATTGGTTCGGACCCGTATGGTTGGACACTTGGCTGCCCACAGCCTTTTCATATTAGCATTAAGTGAAGACATTGACATTTTGTAGCTGAATGCAGCGTGCTGAACATAGAAAGACATTCGTTACATTGTGCACACAAATACAGAATCCCCAGCAGTTATATACCTGTAATGTATTTGTTCAAACTCTGAAATACCACAATATTCCTGACATCCATTAAAGAAATGGACCCAACAAACCTTGCTATTTATTGAACATGCATTACAGATGTTGCTAACAAATAGTTTCAATTTTATATTTGACAGTCCTCCATTTTTGCATTATGTTCACCAACATCATCAAAATATGGCAGCCCTTGCAAAATCCATCTCACTCACTGCTTCATCGAAATGCTGCTGTATAGCGTCTGATGGCATTGGCTTACACCTACTGACCACTGAGTATGTTGGTCTACACTTACTGATCACTGAGTATGTTGGTCTATATCTACTGACCACTGAGTATGTTGGTCTACACCTACTGACCACTGAGTATGTTGCTCTACACCTACTGACCACTGAGTATGTTGCTCTACACCTACTGACCACTGAGTATGTTGCTCTACACCTACTGACCACTGAGTACGTTGCTCTACACCTACGTATGATTCGTCACGCCAGCCTTTACCCGCGGATAGCTGATCATGTCTGCCTACACCTATTGATAATTGATTTCGTCAACTGCTACACCTGCACAATTCATATATTCCTGCAAGAAAGCGCATTAATATTGCATAACATGCTGACATTCCATGTAAGGAATCAGCATAAAGACCTGTGTGCCAGGTCTAAAATGCATAGGTTATGGCCCAATGATCCCTCCAATTTACCATTTCGTGGCAGGCCCTTTTTGCAATATCTCCATGTCTTATTCGCTCTGTTCCCTCACGGTGGTGCTTGAAAGTCTGTCACGTCTGCCAAACCATAGCCAATACACACGCGAATTTCACCTGCATCTTGATGTAGTCACTCATGTTCTTTTACCTATCACGTGATGTGAAATGTGTAGCATTCACTAATTAAAATATACTTGCCATTATATTCTGTGATCAATTATCAAGTCCTTCCAACATTGCAGTACAACTTGCAGTTTACTCCTCTCATGAACTTCCAGTTATGGAACTAGTTATATACAGCTACTTCAGTTTGACTGAAGTGGAATTCATGGTGTTCGTTCAGCTAAGGTACGCATAATGCATGCCGTCATTCTTCTCATTATTTCGCTCATTTTACTAAAACAAATATAGTACCAGCTTTTTCCTTTTTGTCCACACAACACCACAATGCGTCACAAAAAGGAATGAAAAAATGTGTATGCTATATTTGTTTAGTAAAATGAGTATAATGATGATGAGATGATTGCCTACCCTTCGAAGCTTCATATTTCCTTCAAAATTGGTAACATTTCACTATCAATCCCTCGCCTTACTATTCATGACGTGAGTTCCTTGAAAAACGTAGCGTGAAAAATTAGACGTAGGTGTCCCCGTACGTTTCGGGCTTGGCCGCTTCGAGTCCCGTCATGCGTGACGTTCTCGCCACGAGAAGCTTTTCAATATGATGGCAACACTTCACCGAAACCATTTAATTATGTCGTACATGCTCATTAGCTGAACAAAGTACTTCAGTCTTGTCTATGAAATATTACCATCGTCTTCGCAACCAAAAACCTATAGCGTGATACTTTCCCATTAAGTCCACACCTATTTCAACAGTCTCAGACGATAGTTTGCATAGCAATGTTTTGCACCGTTTGTCGTCCCCTGCTTTTTTTTTTTTTTTTTTTTTTTTTTTTTTTATTAAAAAAATTAAGAGGGTTGTTGGGGGGGGTGGGTCTTTGCAACGCTATGATAACTGTTACCATTACATACTCACGATGGTACAATGGCATATAGTATTTAGCATATATCGGTTCCTTCAGAATATTTCGCATTGCATTTCACCGGAAGCACAACTGAGGAGGAACAAAAGGAGGGTGGGACTTATTCGGCGAGTTCTCTTTTACCTCGCTTCTTTGTGTCTAATCTTACTGTCATCGTGGGGCTTGCGAGCGACTGCCTAGCCGGCAGGATGCTCTGACCGACAGGGGTTCAGGGACGGCGGGTCAGAAGGTCACGCTGCAGGATACCGCCCCGGGGTGTCGTGACGTCACACTGGGCCGGCTCGTGATCCGAAACGTGCTGCTTGGACCCTGAGAAATGCGACTTTTTGCCATTTTTCGGTCACGACCCATACCTTCTCCATTTCCGAACCGCTCACACTAACGTTTTTGCATTATGCGAGACCACTTACCTCATTGGACCCTTCTCGTATCTGTCGGCCTGGTCTTGTTCCCCGGCGCCATTTTGCGCGTTCTCGTTTGGTTGCCGCCGTCTTGTTTGTCCCCAGCGTCGGTGTTGGTGGCGTGCCTTCTGACGTGTCACGTGGATTTATTCACGCGACGGCGGGCGGATATTGGCGCGATACAAGCAGCCGGCCCGGCCCGTCCTTGTTGTCGCGTTCCGGCGTTGGTGGGATGGCCGACCTGAGACAGCGGCAGTGTTGAGGCGTGAGGATGGTCTGACAGTCGGGGTGTCGAGGTGTGGGGGAGGGTTGACAGTTGGGGTGTTGAGGTGTGTGGGGGTGGTCTGACAGTCTAGGCGTTGAGATGTGGGGTCAGTGATAAATTATTTGTGAAATAGGGTGGATTGGCTCCGGATCCGGCTCCGGCTCCGGCTCCGCATCCCTGGCCACGACACATTTCACCCGCCACACGGTTCTCACTCTCACTCTCCTGTGGGTAAGGACAGTTTTGCTAGCCCATGGGTTGCATTATCTGCCAACAATGCGCAGCACGCAGATGCAACAGTATCGACAACCTTGGTTGTGCCAAAGTGGCTTGGCATGTTATAATCTGTAGAGCAGACATCCCAGTTAGTTAAGGAACCCAATGGTAACAGGTACTGGCCTTGCTCAACGCCATCATTTGCCACCATTGCACTCTCAACTTAGGCAACCACTACGTAGTTGTTCAATAGCTGGAGACAACTGGCGTTTGGAATCGACAACGTGGAGTGTACCTCCCGCCGCTGATGGGTTTGTGACCCAATGGCGCCCGTACATATTTGGTGGTACCTTTTTGTTTTTTTCCCCCAGCTTTTCTGGTGCAAAACGTACCCTGCTATGTCGCAAGCTAACCATTGTATAATCGTGGCAGGGAATAAATTTATCGCCGTCAAATTAACGCGAAATGCTCTTACTTCTTGAAATAGTGCCTGTCCATCGTGATTAGTTTCATGGCACGATCCCGGCCGGCACAGAACGCGCATCGTTAATCCCAGCCGTTCGTCTGTATTTCAGTGTCGTGAGTCCGTTCACGCGCCTGGCTCGTGACAAGCTCAATTGTCCCCGTCAGTTGGTGCCGGGGCCGGCGCCGTGCATTAGCACGATATTGCTAAACTGAGCCGGCTCCGACGTCAAGGCCGGTCTATACAGCCCGAGCCGGAACTGAAGCTCGACAGCTGAACTTTGAGAACGCTGGCGCGACTGACTATTTTGACTGTGACTTATTATTTTTATTATAACTGATCACTTGGATTGTGACTGATTGTTTGGATTATGCCAGATTATTTGGACTGTGACTGATTATTTGGACTGTGACTGATTATTTGGACTGTGATTAATTAT
Source organism: Imbricaverruca yamaguchii (assembly GCA_034440575.1). Classification (NCBI taxonomy): domain Eukaryota; kingdom Metazoa; phylum Arthropoda; class Thecostraca; family Neoverrucidae; genus Imbricaverruca; species Imbricaverruca yamaguchii. Next base: position 456,609 of record JAOTOL010001518.1, read on the forward strand.
TTGGACTGTGACCGTTTATTTTGACTGTGACTGATTATGTGGACTGTGACATTATTTGGACTATGACATTATTTGGATTGTGACTGCTTTGGATTGTGACTGGTTATTTGGACTGACTGATTATTTGGACTGTGACTGCTTTGGACTGTGACTGATTATTTGGACTGTGACATTATTTGGACTGCGACTGCTTTGGACTGTGACTGATTATTTGTATTGTGACCGATTATTTGGACTGTGACTGGTTATATGGACTGTGCTATTATTTGGACTGTGACTGCTTCGGACTGCGACCGGTTATTTGGACTGTGACTGAATATTTGAACTGGGATCGATTATTTGGGCTGTGGCTGATTATTTGCGCTGTGACTGATTATTTGGGCTGTGGCTGATTATTTGGACTGTGACTGATTATTTGGGCTGTGGCTGATTATTTGGACTGTGACATTATTTGGACTGTGACTGCTTTGGACTGTGACTGATTATTTGGACTGTGACTGATTATTTGGACTGTGACTGATTATTTGGACTGTGATTGATTATTTGGACTGTGACTGATTATTTGGACTGTGACATTATTTGGACTGCGACTGCTTTGGACTGTGACTGATTATTTGGATTGTGACCGATTATTTGGACTGTGACTGGTTATGTGGACTGTGCTATTATTTGGACTGTGACTGCTTCGGACTGCGACCGGTTATTTGGACTGTGACTGAATATTTTAACTGGGATCGATTATTTGGGCTGTGGCTGATTATTTGGACTGTGACTGATTATTTGGGCTGTGGCTGATTATTTGGACTGTGACATTATTTGGACTGTGACTGCTTTGGACTGTGACTGATTATTTGGACTGTGACTGATTATTTGGACTGCGACTGATTATTTGGACTGTGACTGATTATTTGGGCTGTGACTGATTATTTGGATTGTGACCGATTATTTGGACTGTGACTGGTTATGTGGACTGCGCTATTATTTGGACTGTGACTGCTTCAGACTGCGACCGGTTATTTGGACTGTGATTGATTATTTGGGCTGTGGCTGATTATTTGGACTGTGACTGATTATTTGGACTGTGACTGATTATTTGGACTGTGACTGATTATTTGGACTGTGACTGATTATTTTGACTGTGACTGATTAATTGGACTGTGACTGATTATTTGGACTGTGACATTATTTGGACTGTGACTGATTATTTGGACTGTGACTGATTATTTGGACTGTGACTGATTATTTGGGCTGTGGCTGATTATTTGGGCTGTGACTGATTATTTGGACTGTGGCTGATTATTTGGCGGCCAGCGATGCGGTGAAGCGATGGTACTGGGGCTCGGCCACCGCTGGGCACCGACACTCGGATATATTGACACTGCGCACGGCGCTGCAATAGTGCTTTGTAATCATGGAATGGAGAGGAATATTTTGTGGTAATCGAGTACCGAGAGGATATTGTTAAACAAACCAGCGGCATCACAATCTCAGTTTGGAAGTTCCAGTGAACTTGAGCACTTGATCATAGAGCAGTTAGCTATCAAACAACACCATTCAACCTCCAAAGTGAAAACATTGAGGATGCTATTCTAGAGAGGATAATGTTCTGAATGCTAAGAATCCCAGGAATGGCCTATTTTCGACCCTTGGTTCCAGCTGTTTGCCGCTGTTTGATACCGACCACCCCAGATATTGACACTGGAGGATGCTGGCGTTGGTGATGGAGCTCACGTGCATGGACCGGAGGTGTCCAGGTATTCATCTCACGGAACTCATCAAGTGTTCAGGCTTAATAGGAGCCACATATCAAGGAAATACACTATACGACGAGATAAAGCAACCAAGCATCATAATCAATGGCATATCCTGGGTTCTAAAGAAGCTACCTGTTGGTGTGTTCCCTATATTAACCAATTGTGTTCCCGTGACCAGTGTCATCAGCATCGCATGCCCCAAGGAAGGTACCGGATCCACCACCATGGACACCTGTTGCTAGCATTATTCCACGCTTATAAGTATGTTATAAAACACCTACTAACATCAGTTCCACTCCAACCGCTCCAACCCTCATCCCCCTGTGCACAACTTCAAATTCATAGTAAGACTATTGAACCTAATGAATTTGTCCACCCTATTTTAACACATTCAATGAGGGACTCCCCACAGCATCGCCAGCGGTAAGTTCCCTCAAATTTTACTGTAATTGCAGATGTTGAGTTACCATGATGTGCCCTGGTGTACCAGAGTGTATCAGGGTGTACAAGAGTGTACCCGAGAGTACCCGAGTGTACCCGAGTGTACCGGAAGGGCAGCCGCCGCCACTGGGCGGCAGGCTAAGATGAGTCACCAGCGTAGTGGGTCGCGCGTGCGGTTCGCAATCGGAATGTCCTGGGTTCGAATCCCTCTGACGGCGTGTTTTTTTTAATCATGAACCACTGTTATTCATTGGGACGAGCTGACTGCAGTGGACATGCGCCACCATCGACTGACGGAAATCAACACAAACCGATGCCCGGGAGCGTAACGACGCGCTATTGGTGTTGGTGTTGCCGTTCTTGGTCAGTTTGGTCACGCGTTTGGCGTGTCGGTTTCAGGTGTCTTGATCTTGCCTACCTTGGAGCCTTGGACCTTGGCGCGTATGCTGTACCCTCTCGCATTCCGACGGGTGGAGAGGCGTGGCACGGTTGAGGGACGGTCACCAGTTACCTCCAAGCTCCTTTCCTTTCCTCCCCTGACGAGTGATCGGCTAACGATTAGCTTTATCAGTCTACCCTGGATCAATTCCAAATTGCATTCCCTCTTATAGTCGTCAGCTTGGGTCTACCTTCATTTGACATTGTATAACTTTCCACCTCAAATCCAAGGACATCATTTTGTCCGCATCTCCTCTCCACGAGGTGATGTAATGGTGTACAGGCGTGTTCAGACGTTTCGCACGTTAACTGTGGCCCAAGTTCTAACGTGCGGCCTTGGTTTCAGCGGGAGCCGGTTCGATTTGAGGTCCCCACAGAGGGCCTCAACTCTGACGAGCTCCGACTGGTGAAACACATCCAGGAGGTAAGATCGAGAATTGCCTTATAGTCTAGTTTCTGTCGCACCCCTTTTTCGTTCATTCGACTTGTCTGCCGTTTCTTTCCCCGTGCACCGGTGAAGGAAAGTAAGCAGCTTCTGTCTATGCGTCCGTTCAGGTTGCTGGCTCAGTTACTTGTTTATCCGTGTGTTCATGTTCCTGGTCTGATTGGTTATTGGACGTTTGTTCAGGATGTTGATTCAGTTGCTTGCTGGACGTTTGTTCATGTTACCGGTGCATCGCTCGTCTGTTTGGATTTCTTCTTTTCCCTGCCACGCCCATGTCATTGGGGCGTTCACAATAAAAAAAGAACTTTATATCGTGTGCTTGTTTACTTTAGTTCGGCTTTAGTTATTTTACGTCTTTACTTTAGTTAGTGATGATGCTATTTGGTGTTTCATAGCACGGTTCTTGAATGATTGTTTCAAGATGCCATTTGTCATTTTGCACTATAATGTTATCATAATACATTAAGAAAAAGCCCTCAGGTGCCTATGGAAGTTATTTGATATATTTGTGTTGTTTATGTTTTCCGATGTATATTGGCATTTGGTTTTCTCCTCTGCCATTACATGCCCTGTGTAGTTTTGGGGTCTAAGGAATCTGGGCAGAGAAGGGACGAAATTAGAGTAAATTTCTGCAGCACGAGTCCAGGTTTCCCCAGCCCTGTCCCAGCACAGCTCCAGCCCTTGGTGCTAGTCCGCGCAGTGACGAGCGCTTCCTCACCAACTCTGCCCCAGCCCTGCCCCAGCACAGCCCCAGCCCTCAGTTCTGGTCCACCCAGTGACGAGCGCTTCCTCACCAACTCTGCCCCAGCCCTGCCCCAGCACAGCCCCAGCCCTCAGTTCTGGTCCACCCAGTGACGAGCGCTTCCTCACCAACTCTGCCCCAGCCCTGCCCCAGCACGCCCCAGCCCTAGTTCTGGTCCCCCAGTGACGAGCGCGCCCCTTCCCAGCCCTGCCCCAGCACGCCCCGCCCTGTCTGGTCACCCGTGACACCCCTTCCCAGCCCTGCCCCAGCACAGCCACAGCCCTCAGTTCTGGTCCACCCAGTGACGAGCGCTTCCTCACCAACTCTGCCCCAGCCCTGCCCCAACACAGCCCCAGCCCTCAGTTCTGGTCCAACCAGTGACGAGCGCCCCTCCCCGAACCGTATTCTCGCTGTTCTCGCACGCTGCGGCCGGAAACAGCGGCGTCGTCGGCCCCCTGGAGTGTGGCTGTCCGCCGATTGGTTGATTGTGCCGGTGACGTCAGCACCGGACTCGGTCGTTGCCGGTGTCCGACCGCGCCGTTGTCGCCGGGGCCTGTCTAATTTCCGGCTCACTGTACGGCGGATGGGCGCGACGTGTCGCCGGTGTGGCGCGTGTGGGCGCGGCTGGGGTTGGACGTGGGACGTGTAGCCGGCTGGGGTTGGACGTGTAGCCGGCTGGGGTTGGACGTGTAGCCGGCTGGGGTTGGACGTGTAGCCGGCTGGGGTTGGACGTGTAGCCGCCTGGGGTCGGACGTGTAGCCGGCTACAGAGTGCCGCGGACTCAGGGCCGGACGCGGCACTTTGTGTGGTCGCTGCAGCCTCAGCTGGAGATCCGCCCTGCAAGCGGAATCACGAGCTAACTGCCACCACGTTTTTAGATATTCGAGCCATAAATGTGGGCAAGGGTGTTAATTTATACAGGCGCTGACCGAATTATACCGCCTTGATGCGCGATAAAGTCCCGCCGTGGCGGAACTTATCGCATTCAAACGATCGACTTCTCAATTTGGTGGCGAGAGGTTGGTGGTTTTTGTTATCAGGGCGATGCTTTCCTGTGTGTTCCGACCATCTACTTCGTCAACTCTGCTTTGCGACAAGTTAATCATGTCCCCTTCACAGCCGGCGACGAGGCACTCCTGTCTGCTTTCACGGCAGGCGAACACCATGTGACCATGTCCTTACAGGTCCACTTGTCCCTTCAAACACTATGTTAACTAGCTTACTTCTTAACTGGCCAGCAAACTAACTAGACAATTTCGTATAAACGGCACGGATTATGCGAGAGTGTGGGGCGAACGGATCTGTTGGCTTGTCAGTCTGACCTTCGCCCCAATGTCGGGTCACATGTGAGTTGTGTCCGGATGCCAGGTCGGGAACGATTACCAGATGAAGAACCCTGTGCTGCTGTATGCCGGGCTAGACCTCCATTGATCGCGGGTGGACCTGTCAATCCCGCCAGTGTCAGGGTTCGAACCCACGGTTTTGCGATCGGGAGCAGAGCGCCCTACCGACTGAGCTGCCGCGACCCAGTACGTCACCATCTCTCGCGTACTGGCAGCGACGGGGAGTTGGTCGGTGTCACCTCCCGGTGGCCATTGTAGGGATTCGCGCCTCTTCCGGGTCTGGGCTCTCGTCTGTTTTGTTTGGGGCCCTGATCCCGTTCCGGATCCCAACTCGAGCCAGATTCACCGGGGCTTGTTTTAAGGGAAATGTTGCCGGGTGAGCAATCTGGGTATATCCATTAGCAGTCGAGCACAGTGCAAGCAAGCAACAGCAACCGCTCGCTACTCTTCGCCCGCGACCAATCGGTGTGAGAGATTGGCGACGCTACATGACTCAACGGTCGATGTGTCGTAAAACCAATAACCAACCAACCAACAGCAACCGTCTGTATTTTGTCATCTAGAACATCATCCAGTCCATAATGCTATTCAATCCTTGTCGTCTTTGGAGAGTTGAGTGATGTTTGGCGATACTCTGCAAGCTCCCAGGTAAAGATGCCCGATCCTGCGTATTGTCAGTCCGGGTATTTCATTTGGACAATATAATTATATATGACTGTGAAAGGCAACCAGAGGTACATCTCTGGACATTTGTTCATCTATTGGAATGGAATGGGATGGGATGGATCGGGTGGATGGGAGATCCACTTATCGCTCATAATCTTACTGTTATCGAATTAAAGGCACATTATATTCCCCAATTTATGATAGTGTAAACAGTAGTTTCTGATGTCAGGAACGGAGAGAAAAGTGCCTGCCCCAAAGTTGATGGACAAAAGTATCATCCCAATGTCCAGGATTTCAAAAATATAAATTGAGCCCCGTCCTAGCAAACTGACCCACCACGAAGAGACTTCGGATTTAGTCCTCTTGCTTTTGGCGTTTTGATTTTTTCTCAGTTCTTGCAATTTAATTCAATGATAACATGTCCTTAGCTCTGATGTCAACCCCATGCGTAACCATTGTTATGGGGACTTTACTTGAAGCAACATTTTCCGGGACCATGTGTACGGCAAGGAAAGTGTTACCCCTTTGGCTTAGATTTTCTGGACACAATTGGCATGCTGCAACTTTTCCAACTTATTTACGAACCGACGAGAGTCACAAACGAAGTAGAACATCTTAGAAACTTAAACAAGTAAAGAAATAGTTTATGAAAGTGGCATTTTATCTCCCTCCTCAAATATTGAGCATTACCCTATATTTGCAACCATAGATATCACCAAGTCGACTAGGCACATCCGTAATATAGAAATGGAAATTTGGAAAACTAGACAGCGATGAAATTATCAGTCTTTCAAAATGTAGACTGAAAAGAAATTTATGCAAGCTTGTTGACGAGGCCACTGACGTTTTCTGATCCTCTTATTCAATGTGCGAAAGAAGTCCCTAAAAGTAATCAAAACTAACTGAGCAAGCAAACCTTGGGCTACTTATAAGCCCAAGAGAAATATAGGAAGACCAGACCGATGATTTTGAATTGCGAATGGAATACAAAATCAGTTTAGCTGGAATAAGTGGAAAGATTATCATAGCAGTCACCGAACTTAACATTTCACTAAGATACTTGCATGATGAACCAGCTTTGGAAATTAGGAGAATGCAAACATTCCTCGCAATTGCCATCATATTTTAAAGGGAACACTTGTACCACGATGGCCCGAAGCATACCACCCCTGGATTGTCCCATTGCAATTATTGATGACAGAGAATGCAACACTCTTGAACGCCGATTTTGCGGAACAACCCAAATCACTTAACAACTTGCACCCTCTACGGACGCACCATATAAGCATAGCACTGCAAGTTTGGCGGAAACGCAAGTTACTGAACATGAAGTCCTTCAGCAGCTCATCTATCTAATCCAAATAAGTTAACAAAACCTGACAAATACCTCCCAGTCTGCTTAAATTAATTGGAATTGTTATCTACGAACCCCTTACTAAATTATTCAATAAATCGTTATCACTCGCAGTTTCCCGAAGGAATGACACGATGCTAGTGAATCATCCATATTAAAAAAGACAGCGTCATGCTCTGGACCCCAAAGTATAGGCCAATTAGCTTCTTATCGTTTGTGTTCAACATTCTAAAGGAGCTAATTTTTAAACGAATCTATTGACACATAACGGAAAACAATATACCTTAAGAGAAACAAGGTGGTTACCGTCCCTCTCATGCATAGGCGCACCGGAGAGGGGGGGGGCAGGCCCCCCCATGAGGCCAAAGTGCCCTTTTGGCCAAAAGTACCCTTTTGGCCGAAGAGTGTCCTATTGGCCGGAATGTCCCAAATCCAAATCCAAACAGCCCAAAAATCACCTGCCTTATGTGCCCCGCCTGTGCCAAAGGTGCCCTTTGGGCCAAAACTGCCCTTTTGGAACCGGCCAAGTGCCCTTTTGGAGCCGGCCAAGTACCCTTTTCGGTCCGGACCCCCATGGAAAAATCCTGGGTGCGCTCCTGCTCTCATGGAACCCAGCTGCAGTTACTCTACTTGACACATCTATGCTAATCTTTTGGTTGAAATAGTGATATTACCTATATATATTATTTCGGTAATATGACATGCATGGCTCATTTTTAAGCACGGAAATCATTGTGGGATTAGCGGCACTGCTTTAATTTGCTTATAATCATACTTGGATAATGGGGAACAAAGTGTAAGGGTAGGTACCAGCTTATCATCATCAAAGACCATAAATGCCGGCTACCCAAAGGGTTCTGTTTTTGGACCCATTCCTGGCATTGACATGTTTAAACGACTTGGCGGACATGATTACGAATGGAACGCTTTTTTGCTGACGACAATGCTTTTTGTGCTGAAGACACGCAAGGCTTACTAGAAGCACAACAAGCAGCTCAAACGTTTTTGATATTATACACGAATTTGGAACAAAATGGGGCATGCAATTTAACGCAGGAAAAACGATCCAGCACGAACATTCACATGCAGGAAAACAATAGAGGTAAGAATATACCCACATCTTAAAATGGCAGGCAAGCCGCTTCCAAATGTAGACAATCATAAACGCCTCATCTTAACATTTCTTCTGACTTACGTTTCCATGGTCACATGGACTGCATTATCCTAAAGATCAATAGTGCACTAAGCCCTCTTTACCCTGTTGCAAGTACAATCACGAGGCAAATCGTCTGTAGCTTGTACACAATTTACAGTCGGCTCTTCTTGGCCCACGCAGACTCCATACACGACGGACACAATACCATCGGATGCATTCAGACTTCAATACAGCAATAAATTCAGCCATTCAATTGTGGGTTGCGCAGATGCCACGCACAACCGCAGTATTATACGCCAGGCACGCAAGTAGGCAGCACGCTGCATGTAAGGTTTAGAATGGGCCTCACTCAACTAAGCGCAGCTGTATTTCTCATCAGTCCTCTGCATGATCCGCCATGCCCATGTGGCCACTTCAAACAAGATACAGTTCACTCCATATTTCACTGTCCTCGTTATGCGTGCCTTATAAATGTTATATTCACCAAACTGCGAAACAACAGATGTGCTCACTCATTAAACGGAAAAGGAGATCTCACAAGCACTTATTTTTGGAAATAGTCTCAGGAAGAGCCTTGAAGATTGTGTTGTATTAGCATTACAGACGTTTCTTATAAGCACAAAAGCTTTTACACAACCAACTAACCTTGAGAACTATTCAGGTGCCCCGGGCGCTGGTACAACCCGTAACCCCCCTGCCGGGTGCAGGCCTAGTGTTGGCCACCGCACACACCCGTGCATGCTTTGTGTGGCGATGGGGTGTGCCGGCAGGGACGGGTAGCGGCTGTCACGCGGTGTTGGTGGTCAGTAGTTTTATTGGCTGGAAACGTCGTTGCGAGAGGCGCCTCGACTCGAGACCAACTCGGTCTTTTGTGCCAATCGCAAAATTGCCAATGTTATATGTGTGCTATGATGTGTTAAATGAATCTACAAACAGACGTTGTCGCAGGTGGCGGAGTCGGCGCTGTACCATTGGAAGACATTTCCGCTGATCCTGCCACCGCCAGTGGCCGTCCAACATTCCGACTCTGATACGTCTTCACTGACGCGGCGCAAGCCCATCAACGTGAGGTGGGTCGACAGGCGGCGCAAGCCCACCAACGTCAGGTGGGTCGACAGGCGGCGCAAGCCCACCAACGTCAGGTGGGTCGACAGGCGGAGCAAGCCCACCAACGTCAGGTGGGTCGACAGGCGGCGCAAGCCCACCAACGTCGGGTGGGTCGGCAGGCGGCGCAAGCCCACCAACGTCAGGTGGGTCGACAGGCGGCGCAAGCCCACCAACGTCAGGTGGGTCAACAGGCGGCACAAGCCCACCAACGTCAGGTGGGTCGGCAGGCGGCGCAAGCCCACCAACGTCAGGTGGGTCGGCAGGCGGCGCAAGCCCACCAACGTCAGGTGGGTCGGCAGGCGGAGCAAGCCCACCAACGTCAGGTGGGTCGGCAGGCGGAGCAAGCCCACCAACGTCAGGTGGGTCGGCAGGCGGAGCAAGCCCACCAACGTCAGGTGGGTCGGCAGGCGGGCCGTGCACGCGGCTGCTCGTGAGCTGCAGACTTGCGCAGGTGGCCGTGTGGTCTACGGGTGGGGTGCTCGTCTCCCAGTCGAACGGTCGTTGGTTCGAGTCTCAGTCGGCTGTTCTCCGCCGACAACGAAGTATGTTTCCCGGCTCACAATCGAAAGATTGTGGGTTCGAGTCTCACCTGTCGCTACTTTTCGCCCGCGACCAATCGGCGTGACAGATTATTGACGCTACAGGACTCAACGGCCGGCGTGTCGTAAAACCAATAGCCACCACCGCCGACAACCAATCGGCGTGAGACGTTGGCGACGCTGTATGACCGGACAGTCACGTATTGCAGACAATGATAACCAAGCCAATAACCAAGCAGATAACCAAGCAGATAACCAAGCAGATAACCAAGCCAATAACTAAGCCGATAGCCAAGCTGATGACCAAGTCGATGACCAAGCCGATGACCAAGCCTAGAACTAAGCCGAGAACTAAGCCGAGCACAGCCTACACCCAAGCCGATAGCTAAACCATAATCAAGCCGATAACCAATCCGATAACTAAGCCGACAACTGAGCCGATAACCAAGTTGATAGCAAGCGAGCATTTGATCCTGCTGATGTGTCCATTCGATGCGTGCTAAATTGTTTCAATTTCAGCATCGCGGTGCCCTTGTAGTGATATGTTTATCGCTGCACGCCTGAGACCAGTGCGAGACCGACCTGATCTGGTCGCGCTGCACGCCTGAGACCAGTGCGAGACCGACCTGATCTGGTCGGTGTCTGGGCGTAATGCAGTGCAGGACCTCCTCCCGGGAGTGTGGCGATGTGCGTGCGTGTGTGCGTGTACGTGGGACAGTGAGAGCAGGCAGATGAATTAACGAACTGCTATACCCGGCTTTTGCTTTTAATGTCGACTGCTGTTTCGGTTCCAGTAGCCTATCCTCTTTCGCTACGCGCACTATTACAGGCTCGATTTATGTTGCGTTTTCCTGTGGCCAACTTCCCAAAAATCAGGACAGTCAGCTTAGGAATGTATCGCTTTTCTTTTTGCGGATCGACTTCCTCCATGTATTAGTAGAAGTAGTAGAAGTGGCACCTGCAGCACCCCAGCAAGGTAGCGACCTAGCAACACCAGGCAACCCCTGGACCACTTAGTGCAATGTGTGATAAGAGAAGAAAGGGGAAAATAGGTTCATGAATTGCAACACATGAAGCCAAGGCAACGAAAAAACACATTCGACATGCATAGGCTACTATGAAATCAATCATGTATTACCTTCATTCTGTGTCGTCGTCTGCTGTTTTCGAAACGGAGTTGAGGGTTTCTTTTAACCAGGTTGCACAATTTGTTTTGCGAAATGTAATATTGTTCAATACTGTTGAAAAGGCGTTGTAAGGCCAACTCATTACCGCGTAAATTGATTATGCGGACAAAGTTTCTCTATGTCGTCCATGCCATTCAAACTGACTGCTTGACCGCCGGATTCGTCTGTTCAAAGCAGACACACGATTACCATAATTTGTCGTGAAGTGGTCAAAAATGTCTATGTTTAGCGTATTATCACTGTGTGATGAAAATCAAGATAAACTTCGGTTGGCCTTCATTTACCACAAAAATCAGGGTATTACAATTGTAACTTCCTCGGCTAAGTGAAGGTGAAAAGAGACTTTACTTTGATATATATTATGAAGACACTGGTATCCTGAGAAGTTTGTGAAACACATATCCAAATGTCTGGTATGCTTCTAATTTCACGGACATTGGGGATAGTTAGATAAGTTTAGCGACCACACCTTGCCGTGCGCCTATATGTCCAGATAATCAGAGACATGTGGGTTTCGCTTGTATAGTTGACAGCATGGTATCATCAATAATATTAGAGGAATGCTGTTGTCATCACCAATTTTACATAGAGATGACACATGTCGCATCTTTCAGTATGCATCAGATGTTATGATGTATAAATGGCTACGCATTGTTTGAATGTGTTCGTATGTATTCGTATTCGTATGCTTTATGCTTTCTTATGTGTCTTTTCCCTCCTCCTCGAAAGAAGATGCACAAGTATACCCAGAGGAGCATGGGGTGGCAGTCCTTGTGATGATTTGTCTCTGCACGCAGAGACCTGTTCGTGGCGCGTTCGACTGTGACGCTCTGCCTCTCCTTACGCAGAGACCTGTTCGTGGCGCGTTCGACTGTGACGCTCTGCCTCTCTGTGCGCAGAGACCTGTTCGTGGCGCGTTCGACTGTGACGCTCTGCCTCTCTGTGCGCAGAGACCTGTTCGTGGCGCGTTCGACTGTGACGCTCTGCCTGCCTCTCTGTGCGCAGAGACCTGTTCGTGGCGCCCTGTTTCGACGAGCTGGAGGGGGACCAGGGGGCGACGGCATGTGTGACGCTCTGCCTCTCTGTGCGCAGAGACTTGTTCGTGGCGCCCTGTTTCGACGAACTGGAGGCGGTGGCACTCGACTCTGCCGGCGAGCCGCGCAAGCTCAGCGGAAAACAGCTGGCTGCCGTCCGCGAGTCAGGGTACGCGCCCACTCCGAGTCCGGGTCCAGCCGCGCGTCTTCTCCGGATCCTGGTCCGGGTCCGGCCGCGCACCTACTCCGGGTCCTGGTCATAGTCCGGGTCAGGGTCCGGGTCCGGCCGCGTGCCTACTCCAGATCCGCGCTTGCGTCTGCGCATCTTCGGAACCTTGATCCTCATTTAGGTCCGCGACTTCCATATCTGGATCTACTACTCATCCGGGTCCGGATCCGGGCCGTATCCGGATCCACCGCGGGAATTTTGGCTTGGTTATGGCGACTGTCCGCGGCGCTCCCGTGTGTGACGAGCCGCCGCCGGCCGCTGCCCTCAGTTCTGTTGTGCGATGTACCGCCGGTGGTTTGGACGCAGCTGCGGAGCTACATGTAGCCTCGCTGGCATCATTTGCCGCCGCTGTAAACGGCAGCCGTGTGCATCTGTTCCGCTTTTAACACCACATAACGCCGTCCGGTCTGTTTTGTCGTTCGCTTCTGCAAATAAGTGCATTTATTTCAGCTTGGGTGGGGGGAGGGGGGGGGGAGTAGATGGACGGCATGTGCAGTTTATACCCCACCCAACTGCGCCATATCGCCCACTAACCTCTATGAGATTATCACTAATCACTTCTTTCGTTCAGAACTGGAATCTAATTTAATTCAGGCGTACCCCATTCTGAACTTAGCTATTATGGGGCGCGAGAGGCCAGTGGTGTCCTACCGTCATGTTGTGGGCGGCCTTCGCAGGCGAACATCCAAAGAATCTGATGCGGGTCGAAAAACAGCGAAGAACTGAGCTCACCGAGCCATTGCGTGAGGCCGTTTCTGTTCCCGGGCGGTGCCACGCCGGGATGGTAGTGGTGCTCCGAGTGATACGGCTCCCAGGAAGCGCTGCGGGGTGTCCTTGGATGTCCTTGCTCCCGGTCGTGACGTCCGCGTCGATATCCCTTAATATCGATATCCCCGCCCCAGTGGTGTCGGTGGTTCAGCGCTGGTGTTGGGTTGGTGTCGTGTTCGGGGTGGTAGCGCTGCTCTTAGTTCCATGGTGTTGGGTTGGTTCCGTCTGCGGATTGGTGGTGCTTCTTCCAATTCCCCGGTGCTGGGTTGGCGCATTCTTTAGGGTGGTAGTGCTGCTCCCAGTTTCCTGGTGTTGGGTTGGTGCCGTGTACGGGGTGGTAGCGCTGTCTAGCGTGATAACTCTCCCAGCTGTTGGCCGCTGCTTGGGTGCTGGCTTCGAGTCCTCCACTCCGTAACCTAGACTCTTGCATTGTTCATAATCCGGCTGGTGGGGCGCTCAGCCACCTCCTGAAGCATAATCCGGCCGCCGAGCCGCTCAGCCACTTCATGAAAATCCGGCTGTTTCAATCCGCACCGGTGAAATGTGGGTACGTTTTGACCAAAGACTAACATCTCCAATTTCTGGTGACTTGATGACGTCACCGGAGATAACACGCTTGTCTACTAGCTCACTTCTGCCTTTGCTGTGCCTGATCTGGACCTCGGCGCCTTGGTGTGCTGTGCGAGCGTTGTTGGTGATATCGTGACCTCATCTCTTTTTGTCCTTTGTTGACCGGATCTGATCTGATCTGATGTGTTCTGATCTGTGCCGACCTGCTTATGTTGACTGGGCTGTGGGTGGTGAAAGCGGATCGATGGGTCTGGGTTGTCCCTTGTGGACAAGGCTTCCCTCGAGAGACCGTGCTCAGAGTTACGTCAAAAAGTGTGTGTATGGGAGGGAGGGGGGATGGTGGCTGTGATGACTTCATTAACTGATACATCTGTATATTTATTTCGGCCGATTGGGGGAGGGGCAGTAATGTCCTGTTTTATGCTCACACGTATATATATATATATATATATATATATATATAATGTGTGTGTGTGTATTTCTCCGATATCCACACATTCCGACACATGACTTTGACGATGTGTTGACAACCAGACATCTTCGTCACAGCGAGAACTAGATGTGTTGCGCCATATGCAGCATCCACTTCATTGCTTAGTTCAATACGATTGTCACATTTGTGATCGTCTTGCGGGTGCCCGGGTCGCTTTGCTCATGCTGCCGCCTGTGGGCGTCTCGAGGAACTAACAGCTGGCCGCCGTCCCGTGCATGGCGCTGCAGGAGTTGCAGCAAGACAAAGGCGACGCCACGGCGCCGCCTGACGGCCCAGCAGCTGCGCACGATACGGCGGCGCGGGTAGGTCGCGACCTCCGGCCAGGTCAAGGTCACCGCCGTCCGGCGACCTTGGCCTGCGTTGCGGTGTTTTTGTCTGTGGCCGGCGGCACGATACGTACGGCACGGCTTCTGCATGTGTTCCGCGAAGGCGGCGGCCGCTGATGTGGCAGCTGGCGCTGTAGCTGATGCTGTAGCTGATGCTGTAGCTGATGTAGCTGATGTTGCAGCTGGTGCTGTAACTGATGCTGTAGCTGATGCTGCAGCTGGTGCCGGCCGGCCGCGGGCGTGTGTGGACCCCTGTCGCCTTGGCACCAGGAACGTGTCGGAACTTGGCCTCCTACCGGTGTCGACGGACGCCGGGGCTCCGATTATGGACGCCGTGGTCACGTTCAGACATCGAGCCCGAGTCGTCTGGTGGTACTGAGACACCGAGGCCGGGTCACCAGGCCACGTGCAGACCCCGTCCGGCTGACGGCACCACACTGCAGTGCCGACGTGTGCTGATGGCATCGCACTCAGCGCTGAAGCCGCCCCGGCAGCTCAGTTGGGTAGCGCTGCCTGCATTGGTCTCCCCTGTTCATTCTCTTAATCCACTATTCACCTGCATTCAGTCCCCTGCAAGCCATGGTTCGAGTTTCTTCGTGTGCTCGCATTTAGCCCCCGGCTGGGTCGGTTGGCAACTGACCCGATAAGACCGGTGACAAGTTACCGGGGCGGCCGTGTCGGTGGATTTGCAGAACGATAGACTATCGCTCAAAATTATGAGACTGGGGACGAGTTATCGAGGCGGCCCTGTCGGTGCATTTGCGGAACGGTAAACTGTCGGCCAAAATTATGCCTTTGAGCTATAATTCGCGGATCGGGTGGTGAGGCCAGGGTTCACGCAACAAGGTCTGCTTGACAATACGATTCTGGCCCATAAGGTCACCGCAGAAAGAATTCTCACAAAATGCCTTTAGAAAAGAAGACACTTGTAGTTCGTGTTGTGCCAAACGCGCCTGCTTGCTATTGTGCTGATTTTCACCTCCACCTGCACTGGACCATCGGCACGCGGCATGATCACGCAGCTTCCGCTCGCGTATGTGTCTGTGTACAGACACCCCCGGTGTGGATTATACCTCTGGTGTCTGTACCCGGCGTGGCTGACGTGCCGACACCCTCGCTGTGGATTACCCGTCTGGTGTCTGTACCCGGCGTGGCTGACGTGCCGACACCCTCGCTGTGGATTACCCGTCTGGTGTCTGTACCCGGCGTGGCTAACGTGCCGACACCCCCGGTGTGGATTACCCGTCTGGTGTCTGTACCCGGCGTGGCTGACGTGCCGACACCCTCGCTGTGGATTATACCTCTGGTGTCTGTACCCGGCGTGGCTAACGTGCCGACACCCTGGCTGTGGATTACCCGTCTGGTGTCTGTACCCGGCGTGGCTAACGTGCCGACACCCTGGTGTGGATTACCCTCTGGTGTCTGTACCCGGCGTGGCTGACTGCCGACACCCCGCTGTGGATTACCCGTCTGGTGTTTGTACCCGGCGTGGCTGACGTGCCGACACCCTCGCTGTGGATTACCCTCTGGTGTCTGTACCCGGCGTGGCTAACGTGCCGACACCCTCGCTGTGGATTACCCGTCTGGTGTCTGTACCCGGCGTGGCTGACGTGCCGACACCCTCGCTGTGGATTACCCGTCTGGTGTCTGTACCCGGCGTGGCTGACGTGCCGACACCCTCGCTGTGGATTACCCGTCTGGTGTCTGTACCCGGCGTGGCTGACGTGCCGACACCCTCGCTGTGGATTACCCGTCTGGTGTCTGTACCTAGCGTGCCGCGGTAGTTTGCTGACCTCACCATCACCATCTGTGTAGTTGTTGGGGCTGGCGCCGTGAGGCACACCAAAACTCTGGGCGAGGCTCTACTCCCTACCGCCCAATCCATTCACTCGCCCTCCCCGGAAGCAGCCTAGGCGAGGCTTCACGTCTCGACGCGTGGGGCATTCATCGCCCTCCCCGGTAAGCAGCCAGGCGAGGCTTTACTCCTACCGCCCAACCAGGTCCCGCCCTCCCCGGAAGCAGCCAGGCGAGGACTTTACTCCCTACCGCCCAACCCATCCAGCGGCCCACCGGCCGGAAACAGCTAGGCGAGGCTTTACTCCATACCGCCCAACCCATTCACCGCCCTCCCCGGAAGCAGCCAGGCGAGGCTTTACTCCCTACCGCCCAACCCATTCACTCGCCCTCCCCGGAAGCAGCCAGGCGAGGCTTTACTCCCTACCGCCCAACCCATTCACTCGCCCTCCCCGGAAGCAGCCAGGCGAGGCTTTACTCCCTACCGCCCAACCCATTCACTCGCCCTCCCGGAAGCAGCCAGGCGAGGCTTTCTCCCTACCGCCCAACCCATTCACCGCCCTCCCCGGAAGCAGCCAGGCGAGGATGTGCATTAAGTGTACCGCCCAACCCATTCACTCGCCCTCCCCGGAAGCAACCCGAGCGCCACGTCTAGAGCGTGACTAGTGTCAGTTTTCATCTGGTGTGAATTAGTCTATGTGCAAATGGGGATTGATAACGTGTGTGTGTGCGATGGCTTTCTGTGGCTAATAGCCTTTCGTGAGTGTAGCTGATGACCACATTGGCAGCTTTAGTTCGCGGTGGCTTTACTACTTGTCAGGATATTGCAGGAATCCTTCTTCCATACGGTATCTCGCAATTTGAACCATGCGGGCTAGACCACTAATGGTAGCATTTGCTACTTTGCTGTTGATACACGACACGTTTAACGTGTTTCCCCACTCATGTAAGCTAGTGGTATTGACATCGCCGAACTCTTCGAACCAAACCAAACCTGGCACGTAAGCTATGAAGCTGACTTGATAACGCTAATGGTAGCATGACTTGATAACGTCAGAACTCAAGCGGTTCTCCTGAGACCGGTTCGTTCCGTGAATCGCTCAAACTGAATTTTCGCACTGTTCACGCTGGCTATCTCGTCTTTAAGTCCGGTCAGGTACTGTCCGTCAGAGGTTCCCAATTTCGTACAGATATATTGCTGTATTTTGTCAGACGTTCGAGTGTATAACTGATGTGCGGTGGTCCCGTCTGCTTGCCAATCAGAGGCCCTCAACTCAGGGAACGCCCCCTGATGACGCGTCGCGGTCTCTCAGCGAGTGAAGGCACTCTGAGATGGTTCTCAGTTTGAAGCTTCAATTGGGCAATTGCCAATAAGCGACATTCGTTCTGCAGGGTGAGGAGAGGAAAAGATAATCGTATCGACGTCGCAGTGTTCTGAATTACGGCGATGCGTGATGATCCAGCCCTGGCTGTGACTCACGCACGCACCGACAGCCGACCTTGTGACATACTGTCAGGTGCAGAGTATCCACTACCTGTTAACGATACTGATACACCTGCTGGCACTGTATTTAACGCTCCTCTGTTCTCTAGTCAGTGAGCGGTTTCTCCTGGATTTCGTAGCATGCCTTCATCTCTGCACGTGGGCATCCTAGGGGATATCAGTAAATTTGAGGTGGTACCTGGTGTTTTAGTGACGCTGAGGAATATCTGTTGTCTCACTAAGTCTGCCGTGGTCTTCAGTGCCTGAAAGGTCTCAGTGAGCATGCGAGGCAGGCCTGGTCCCCGAGTTAATGTGACGTAACGCCTGGTGTTAAAGCCAGCCTGGTGTCAGCTCCCTGGCCTATCGGAGAATGTGAGGAGGCCTCTGAAGTGACCTGTCGGCCTGATGTTGAAGTAAGCCTTAATCATCCCTGGTCACTTAGGGCGTGCAGGGTTGCATTCATGTTTCATAATATAGAATTTGGAAGAGAAAGGCTTGGAGGAGCTGTGAATTTCGAAGAGTCCAATTTTCTTCTGTTTCTGATAAGAAATGCTCGTGTTCATGTTAGGGCATCGTGTCAAAAGGCAATTTGCATTCATTTTCCACCACGCCCTTCAGCCCTCGACGAGCCAGGAAGATGATAGCTTCCTAGAACGGATCATGTTCTAGGTTACACAAATCCCAGACAAGGTCGGCTTTCTGACGCTGATCTTGTAGCGGCCTGGTTTCCAACGTGGGGTTTGGTGTTTCAGCTGAGCCCGTGGGTTACCGCTGGCAGGCCAGCAGTTACTACTGACAATCAGTGGTTACCACTGACATACAAGCGGTTACCACTGACATACAAGCGATTACCACTGACATACCAGCGGTTGCCACTGACATACAAGCGGCTAACACTGGCACACCAGCGCATCTGCGGTAATCTCGCCGCGTCACAAACACCTGCGGCCGCCGCAGGTGTTGTGGACGTCGTCTGACGTGACAGGTGTTGTGGCGTCGTCTGACGTGACAGGTGTTGTGGCGCCGTCTGACGTGGCAGGTGTTGTAGCGATGTCTGACGTGGCAGGTGTTGTGACGTCGTCCGACGTGGCAGGTGTTATGACGTCATCTGACGTGGCAGGTGTTGTAGCGATGTCTGACGTGGCAGGTGTTGTGACGTCGTCTGACGTGGCAGGTGTTGTGACGTCGTCTGACGTGACAGGTGTTGTGACGTCGTCTGACGTGGCAGGTGTTGTGGCGCCGTCTGACGTGACAGGTGTTGTGACGTCGTCTGACGTGACAGGTGTTGTGGCGTCGTCTGACGTGACAGGTGTTGTGACGATGTCTGACGTGGCAGGTGTTGTGGCGTCGTCTGACGTGGCAGGTGTTGTGGCAGGTGTTGTGACGTCGTCTGACGTGGCAGGTGTTGTGACGTTGTCTGACGTGGCAAGGTGTTGTGCGCGTCTGGTGACGTCGTCTGACGTGGCAGGTGTTGTGGCGCCGTCTGACGTGGCAGGTGTTGTGACGTCGTCTGACGTGACAGGTGTTGTGGCGCCGTCTGACGTGACAGGTGTTGTGACGTCGTCTGACGTGACAGGTGTTGTGACGTCGTCTGACGTGGCAGGTGTTGTGACGTCGTCTGACGTGGCAGGTGTTGTGACGTCGTCTGACGTGGCAGGTGTTGTGGCGCCGTCTGACGTGGCAGGTGTTGTGACGTCGTCTGACGTGGCAGGTGTTGTGGCGCCGTCTGACGTGGCAGGTGTTGTGACGTCGTCTGACGTGGCAGGTGTTGTGACGTCGTCTGACGTGACAGGTGTTGTGGCGCCGTCTGACGTGGCAGGTGTTGTGACGTCGTCTGACGTGACAGGTGTTGTGGCGCCGTCTGACGTGGCAGGTGTTGTGACGTCGTCTGACGTGGCAGGTGTTGTAGCGTCGTCTGACGTGGCAGGTGTTGTGACGATGTCTGACGTGGCAGGTGTTGTGACGATGTCTGACGTGGCAGGTGTTGTGACGTCGTCTGACGTGACAGGTGTTGTGGCGTCGTCTGACGTGGCAGGTGTTGTGGCGCCGTCTGACGTGACAGGTGTTGTGACGATGTCTGACGTGGCAGGTGTTGTGACGTCGTCTGACGTGGCAGGTGTTGTGGCGCCGTCTGACGTGGCAGGTGTTATGACGATGTCTGACGTGGCAGGTGTTGTGGCAGGTGTTGTGGCAGGTGTTGTGGCGCCGTCTGACGTGACAGGTGTTGTGACGATGTCTGACGTGGCAGGTGTTGTGACAGGTGTTGTGACGATGTCTGACGTGGCAGGTGTTGTGACGTCGTCTGACGTGACAGGTGTTGTGACGTCGTCTGACGTGGCAGGTGTTGTGACGTCGTCTGACGTGAGAGGTGTTGTGACGTCGTCTGACGTGGCAGGTGTTGTGACGATGTCTGACGTGGCAGGTGTTGTGGCAGGTGTTGTGGCGCCGTCTGACGTGGCAGGTGTTGTGGCAGGTGTTGTGACGATGTCTGACGTGGCAGGTGTTGTGACGATGTCTGACGTGGCAGGTGTTGTGGCAGGTGTTGTGACGATGTCTGACGTGGCAGGTGTTGTAGCGATGTCTGACGTGGCAGGTGTTGTAGCGATGTCTGACGTGGCAGGTGTTGTAGCGATGTCTGACGTGGCAGGTGTTGTGGCAGGTGTTGTGACGATGTCTGACGTGGCAGGTGTTGTGACGTCGTCTGACGTGGCAGGTGTTGTGGCAGGTGTTGTGACGATGTCTGACGTGACAGGTGTTGTGGCGATGTCTGACGTGGCAGGTGTTGTGGCAGGTGTTGTGACGATGTCTGACGTGGCAGGTGTTGTGACGATGTCTGACGTGGCAGGTGTTGTGGCGATGTCTGACGTGGCAGGTGTTGTGATAGGTGTTGTGACGATGTCTGACGTGACAGGTGTTGTGGCGCCCTCTGACGTGGCAGGTGTTGTGGCGATGTCTGACATGACAGGTGTTGTGGCGCCGTCTGACGTGACAGGTGTTGCGGCGATGTCTGACGTGGCCTCCGCCGTTCCAGCGAGTTCGAGGTGGAGTCGCTCAACTTCCCCGGCCAGACTCACCGCTGGCGCCTCTCGGAGCTGCTGCAGAAGGGCACAGAGCGCTCCTACCTGGCCTACCTGGACGACCTGGCGCTGTCGCTGCGGTGAGCTGCCGCACCTGCTGGCCGGGCCGACTCTCGGCAGAGCGGTTGGCGACGCCGGCCCTGGATGGCAGGCTTTGTTTTGTTTGGTCCTCAATAGTTAGGCGGTAGTAGCGCGGAGTGCTCAAAAGTCCCAGGCAAATGGCCCCGAAGGATCGATCGATGAATGTTCCGTGAAATTTGGTTTAGTAGTTGAGAAGGGTGGGTGTGGCAACAACTCGAGGCAACCGAGTGGGCCCACCCAATAGTGCGTACTATTCTTAGGTATTATGGGTTATTCTTATATATATTTATATATATATATATATATATATATATATATATATATATATATATATATATATATATATATTCTGTGTATCTTGGGAGCAGATTTTCATATAGGCACCGTTGGTTAAACACGACAGCTTGTTCTGCATTTATTAGCTTTTTATGTATGTTTTCGATATGTCGCACATTCGCTTTCACTTGAGATTCGAGCTGGTGGACTATTTCTCCGAATGAGATCATCACAAGTGTGAGTTATGGTTTCCATCTATATTTAAATACAACGTTTCGATCGTCATAGATCATCATCATGGATACATTATAGGTGACATGGCTAGATGGAGTCAAAGTTATGACAAGTAAAACAAGTGGGTAAGTGCAAAAAAACATTTCACGGGATACAAATCATTCAAGCATTTATATGGGCACTTTCATCGTCAAGTCCAGGAATCCGATTACAGGCAACAGTACACGCACGTACTCATAAAAAGGCACGCGTTACACTTCACTCATAATCGTACAGAGCTAGTGCAGAGGTCATCTTGCACTGTATGTTTATTACCGGCAAGGTATCCTTGATGAGAACAGCCTCATATACCGGCAAGCGTCTTCGATCAGCACATTTTACAAGGATCTCTGTATTAGATACTAGATTAGTGCGTGTGATAGAGGCCTTGTGTGTGTCCCTATAGTGTTCTTTGGGCCCACCACTCTGTAAGTGCATGGTGAGCCTTCTACTGAGCGTCGTTGTAGTATGGCTAATAAATATAATGCAGTCCCCGTTTAATAAATACAGAACTTTAAGCTCAGTGGGGGTTATTTCTCATGGTTAATGATGACGTTTTTGACCTTGATAATAAATCGTAAGTGATAATTTCTCACCAACTACTTTAGGTCTACAACTACTAAAAACTAATTTGGTGAGAAATTATCACTTACGATTTATTATCAAGGTCCAAAAACGTCATCATTAACCATGAGAAATAACCCCAGCTTGAAACTGAGCCATTAAAGCAGGTTAATGTATGTACAAATTCACTTGCCCACACGGGGACTGCGCAACCCGTCCAGTATGCTACATTGGCCATGCTACAACGACGCTCAGTAGAAGGCTCACCATGCACTTACAGAGTGGTGGGCCCAAAGAACACTATAGGGACACACACAAGGCCTCTAATACAGAGATCCTTGTAAAATGTGCTGATCGAAGACGCTTGCCGGTATATGAGGCTGTTCTCATCAAGGATACCTTGCCGGTAATAAACATACAGTGCAAGATGACCTCTGCACTAGCTCTGTACGATTATGAGTGAAGTGTAACGCGTGCCTTTTTATGAGTACGTGCGTGTACTGTTGCCTGTAATCGGATTCCTGGACTTGACGATGAAAGTGCCCATATAAATGCTTGAATGATTTGTATCCCGTGAAATGTTTTTTTTGCACTTACCCACTTGTTTTACTTGTCATAACTTTGACTCCATCTAGCCATGTCACCTATAATGTATCCATGATGATGATCTATGACGATCGAAACGTTGTATTTAAATATAGATGGAAACCATAACTCACACTTGTGATGATCTCATTCGGAGAAATAGTCCACCAGCTCGAATCTCAAGTGAAAGCGAATGTGCGACATATCGAAAACATACATAAAAAGCTAATAAATGCAGAACAAGCTGTCGTGTTTAACCAACGGTGCATATATATATATATATATGCACAATATACATATTCGCATTTGTATTGTTAAGGGTCAGTTATATTATTATATTGGATAATATTGAATATTAAATGCTGCGCAGTAATCGCAGAAGGTTCGCTTCCGCTGGCACTGTGACAACACTAGTGACAGTTTGCAGGTTACTGATATCTGGTCCTGTGTCACGGCCACTTGACTGTATGACCAGACCAGTGACTGCTGGCAGGTTGCTGATATCTGGTCCTGTGTCACGGCCACTTGACTGTATGACCAGACCAGTGACAGTTGGCAGGTTACTGATATCTGGTCCTGTGTCTCGGCCACTTGACTGTATGACCAGACCAGTGACTGTTGGCAGGTTACTGATATCTGGTCCTGTGTCTCGGCCACTTGACTGTATGACCAGACCAGTGACAGTTGGCAGGTTACTGATATCTGGTCCTGTGTCTCGGCCACTTGACTGTATGACCAGACCAGTGACAGTTGGCAGGTTACTGATATCTGGTCCTGTGTCTCGGCCACTTGACTGTATGACCAGACCAGTGACTGCTGGCAGGTTGCTGATATCTGGTCCTGTGTCTCGGCCACTTGACTGTATGACCAGACCAGTGACAGTTGGCAGGTTACTGATATCTGGTCCTGTGTCTCGGCCACTTGACTGTATGACCAGACCAGTGACAGTTTGCAGGTTACTGATATATGGTCCTGTGTCACGGCCACTTGACTGTATGACCAGACCAGTGACTGCTGGCAGGTTACTGATATCTGGTACTGTGTCTCGGCCACTTGACTGTATGACCAGACCAGTGACAGTTGGCAGGTTACTGATGTCTGGTCCTGTGTCACGGCCACTTGACTGTATGACCAGACCAGTGACAGTTGGCAGGTTACTGATATCTGGTACTGTGTCTCGGCCACTTGACTGTATGACCAGACCAGTGACAGTTGGCAGGTTACTGATATCTGGTCCTGTGTCTCGGCCACTTGACTGTATGACCAGACCAGTGACAGTTGGCAGGTTACTGATATCTGGTCCTGTGTCTCGGCCACTTGACTGTATGACCAGACCAGTGACTGCTGGCAGGTTACTGATATCTGGTCCTGTGTCTCGGCCACTTGACTGTATGACCAGACCAGTGACAGTTGGCAGGTTACTGATATCTGGTCCTGTGTCTCGGCCACTTGACTGTATGACCAGACCAGTGACTGCTGGCAGGTTACTGATATCTGGTCCTGTGTCTCGGCCACTTGACTGTATGACCAGACCAGTGACAGCTGGCAGGTTCCTCATCATCACGGCTTGACTGTATGACCAGACCAGTGACTGCTGGCAGGTTTATCATCACGGTTTGTATGACCAGACCAGTGACTGCTGGCAGGTTCCTCATCATCACGGCTTGACTGTATGACCAGACCAGTGACTGTTGGCAGGTTACTCATGTCATTCTCGGCCACTTGACTGTATGACCAGACCAGTGACTGCTGGCAGGTTCCTCATCATCACTGTATGACCAGACCAGTGACTGTATGACCAGACCAGTGACTGCTGGCAGGTTCCTCATCATCACGGCTTGACTGTATGACCAGACCAGTGACTGCTGGCAGGTTCCTCATCATCACGGCTTGACTGTATGACCAGACCAGTGACTGCTGGCAGGTTCCTCATCATCACGGCTTGACTGTATGACCAGACCAGTGACTGCTGGCAGGTTCCTCATCATCACGGCTTGACTGTATGACCAGACCAGTGACTGCTGGCAGGTTCCTCATCATCACGGCTTGACTGTATGACCAGACCAGTGACTGCTGGCAGGTTCCTCATCATCACGGCTTGACTGTATGACCAGACCAGTGACTGCTGGCAGGTTCCTCATCATCACGGCTTGACTGTATGACCAGACCAGTGACTGCTGGCAGGTTCCTCATCATCACGGCTTGACTGTATGACCAGACCAGTGACTGCTGGCAGGTTCCTCATCATCACGGCTTGACTGTATGACCAGACCAGTGACTGCTGGCAGGTTCCTCATCATCACGGCTTGACTGTATGACCAGACCAGTGACTGCTGGCAGGTTCCTCATCATCACGGCTTGACTGTATGACCAGACCAGTGACTGCTGGCAGGTTCCTCATCATCACGGCTTGACTGTATGACCAGACCAGTGACTGCTGGCAGGTTCCTCATCATCACGGCTTGACTGTATGACCAGACCAGTGACTGCTGGCAGGTTCCTCATCATCACGGCTTGACTGTATGACCAGACCAGTGACTGCTGGCAGGTTCCTCATCATCACGGCTCGCGGACGGATCGGCTCCCACTTCTTCTCGCTGCGCCAGTCGCTGCGCTCCCTGCTGCGTGGCGTGGTCCTGCTGGTCGGTAGGTGGTCTGCTGGTCGGTAGGTGGTCGCGCTGGTCGGTAGGTGGTCGAGGGGTGGTCGGCAGGTGGTCCTGCTGGTCGGTAGGTGGTCCGCTGGTCGGGAGGTGGTTCGCTGGCCGGTAGGTGGTCTGCTGGTCGGTAGGTGGTCCGCTGGTCGGGAGGTGGTCCGCTGGTCGGTAGGTGGTCTGCTGGTCGGTAGGTGGTCCGCTGGTCGGGAGGTGGTCCGGTGGTCGGTAGGTGGTCCGGTGGTCGGTAGGTGGTCCGGTGGTCGGTAGGTGGTCCGGTGGTCGGTAGGTGGTCCGCTGGTCGGTAGGTGGTCCGGTGGTCGGGAGGTGGTCCGCTGGTCGGGAGGTGGTCTGCTGGTCGTGAGGTGGTCGGGGGGTCCGCTGGTCTGGGGCTGGTCCGCTGGTCGGGGGTGGTCCGCTGGTCGGGAGGTGGTTCGCTGGTCGGAGGTGGTCCGCTGGTCGGACGTGGTCCGCTGGTCGGTAGGTGGTCTACTAGTGGGTAGGTGGTCCGCTGGTCGGAAGGTGGTCCGTTGGTCGGTAGGTGGTCTGGAGGTGGTCGGGAGGTGTTTCGTTGGTCGGTAGGTGGTCTGTAGGTGGTCTGCTGGTCGGGAGGTGGTCCGCTGGTCGTAGGTGGTCGAGAGGTGGTCGGTAGGTGGTCTGCTGGTCGGGAGGTGGTCCGCTGGTCGGGAGGTGGTCCGGTGGTCGGGCGGTGGTCCGCCCAGGTAGACTGTAGCGAGCCAGATCGCTCCACTACAAATAGCTGCAGTCCTCCGGCAGTACTGCTTGTTTTGATGCAAACCGCTGCTGCTGCGGTTCACATGCTTTTGGATTATTGGAAGTAGGTCCTCACGCCCCCCGCAAATGTTTTTGTATGTGTTACGTGTGGCCGATAAGCGCGGCCTGTAGGCAATGAGTCTTGAATGTTATCCTCACCTATCATATTATATATGAGCAGGCATTTGCGTTGGTAGTACGGCTTGTTGTGGCGCCGTTTTGTCGCTCGCTGGTGGACAGCGTGTGGACTGTGTAAAGTGGGGAATTTATGGCCGCGACCGCGACGACAGCTGGATAGCGCCTCGTGGTTATCTTGCTCTGTGTTCCGTGTTCAGCTGGCTGGTGCCTCGTGGCTATCTTGCTGTGTGCTCCGTGTTCACGATGACGTCAGTTTCAGTTTACATCACGATTGTAGACCTATCCGGTCAGGTCTACACTTATCTTGTAACGTTACCACGGTAGCGACCCTGTCCTGCACTGTTACCACGGTAGCGGCCTAGTCCTACACCGTTACCACGGTAGCGGCCCTGTCCTACACCGTTACCACGTAGCGGCCCTGTCCTACACCGTTACCACGGTAGTGACCCTGTCCTACACCGTTACCACGGTATCGACCTTGTCCTACACTGTTACCACGTAGCGGCCCTGTCCTACATCGTTACCACGGTAGCGGCCCTGTCCTACACCGTTACCACGGTAGTGACCCTGTCCTACACTGTTACCACGTAGCGGCCCTGTCCTGCATCGTTACCACGGTAGCGGCCCTGTCCTACATCGTTACCACGGTAGCGGCCCTGTCCTACATCGTTACCACGGTAGCGGCCTAGTCGTACACAGTTACCACGGTAGCGGCCCTATCCTACACTGGTACCACCGTGGCAGGCCAGGCACCGGCTCCGTGGCAGGCCAGGTACCGGCTCCGTGGCAGGCCAGGCACCGGCTCCGTGGCAGGCCAGGTACCGGCGCTGTGGCAGGCCAGGTACCGGCTCCGTGGCAGGCCAGGTACCGGCTCCGTGGCAGGCCAGGTACCGGCTCCGTGGCAGGCCAGGTACCGGCTCCGTGGCAGGCCAGGTACCGGCGCTGTGGCAGGCCAGGTACCGGCTCCGTGGCAGGCCAGGTACCGGCTCCGTGGCAGGCCAGGTACCGGCTCCGTGACAGGCCAGGTACCGGCGCTGTGGCAGGCCAGGTACCGGCGCTGTGGCAGGCCAGGTACCGGTGCTGTGGCAGGTCAGGTACCGGCTCCGTGGCAGGCCAGGTACCGGCTCCGTAACAGGCCAAGTACCGGCTCCGTGACAAGCAAGGTACCGGCGCTGTGGCAGGCCAGGTACCGGTGCTGTGGCAGGCCAGGTACCGGCTCCGTGGCAGGCCAGGTACCGGCTCCGTGACAGGCCAGGTACCGGCTCCGTGGCAGGACAGGTACCGGCGCTGTGGCAGGCCAGGTACCGGCTCCGTGGCAGGCCAGGTACCGGCTCCGTGGCAGGCCAGGTACCGGCTCCGTGACAGGCCAGGTACCGGCGCTGTGGCAGGCCAGGTACCGGCGCTGTGGCAGGCCAGGTACCGGCGCTGTGGCAGGCCAGGTACCGGCTCCGTGACAGGCCAGGTACCGGCTCCGTAACAGGCCAAGTACCGGCTCCGTGACAGGCAAGGTACCGGCGCTGTGGCAGGCCAGGTACCGGTGCTGTGGCAGGCCAGGTACCGGCTCCGTGGCAGGCCAGGTACCGGCTCCGTGACAAGCAAGGTACCGGCGCTGTGGCAGGACAGGTACCGGCTCCGTGGCAGGCCAGGTACCGGCTCCGTGGCAGGCCAGGTACCGGCTCCGTGGCAGGCCAGGTACCGGCTCCGTGGCAGGACAGGTACCGGCGCTGTGGCAGGCCAGGTACCGGCTCCGTGGCAGGCCAGGTACCGGCGCTGTGGCAGGCCAGGTACCGGCTCCGTGGCAGGCCAGGTACCGGCGCTGTGGCAGGCCAGGTACCGGCGCTGTGGCAGGCCAGGTACCGGCTTCGTGGCAGGCCAGGTACCGGCGCTGTGGCAGGCCAGGTACCGGTGCTGTGTCAGACTGCCGCCCGGCCGGCTCCGCTGACCCGGAGCACCATCCAATAACCATCATCCGCTGACCCGGAGCATCATCCAATAACCATCATCCGCTGACCCGGAGCATCATCCAATAACTATCATCCGCTGACCCGGAGCATCATCCAATAACCATCATCCGCTGACCCGGAGCATCATCCAATAACCATCA